>MU226492.1:2996644-3029085 GCA_018584345.1 Thuja plicata
CAGAAGAAAATTAATGGGAATGAAGAAATGTTGAAACACTTGCTCACGATGGTAAACACTGGAATGAAGGCTACTCTTGAGAATCTGATTTCTCTGAGCAATTGGCTGGAAAGTAATAAAGACAATGTTGATCACCCTGTTTCTTCCCAGCGTTCGGGACCTAGAACTCGCACTAGATCCAAGATGCAGAAGAATGAGGATCTGGATCTCCAGAAGCTGAGAGAGAACATGATGACAATGAAGACTCAGTTGGTGGATTCTGAAAGCTTTCTGAAATCTGTGCTCTGACTTTGGTGCTGGTGGTCTTTCTTTCTGTTTTCTTTCCAGCAGTTCTTTTGTTTTTTGTCTTCTATGTAATTGTTGCCAATTCTGGGTTTTGACCCACTGTTGATTGTTCCCCTTTTTGGGACAGTCTGTTGCTCTTTGGGCCTTTTTGCCTGTCCTTTCTTTGCTTTGTTAAAGGGTTTCGGGGTTCCCTTCAAAACCTGCTTTTACCTTAATCAAAAACTATTATATATTTAAAAAATTTACTATATTATATTTTTAATATATATAGACTATATTTTATATTTTATATTTTATAATGTAAACATTTATTTTCATTAAAAAATTCAATTATTTATAATAGATAACTATTATTTATTTAAAAAATTTACTATATTATATTTTTAATATATATATACTTTACTATAATTATATAATATAGCATATATATAGTACTTTTATATAATATATTATAGAATTATATATATATATAATATATTATATAAAAGTACTATATATATGCTATATTATATAATTATAGTATTTTATACAAAGTTTCTTTTTAATTTTTTATCTATAATATTTTTACTTTTATTAAATAATTATTAATTAAAAAATATATAATATTTATAATAAAATTAAAATTAAATTTACATATATAATTATAACTAATTACGGCAAGTGCAAGCCACTACGTGGTACTTGTTTTTTATATTTTGATCTAAAACACTACTAGCCTGCAATTCACACCATAAAACAGTATTGAAATTACCAATGATTCAAGTAGAATCTCAATTATTTTTCAATCACATAACTTTCAACTTCCAGTTTTATTGTTCTCTAGCCTTTATGTTACGTCTTTTAAAATAAGTGTTATATTGAATTTTTTCCTTGTTGTCCAAAAGACTATGATATTAATTTTGTAAATGTTAACTTATGTACCAATGTCCTTGCACTCAATACATGAAAGAAGCATCATGCCATAATCTCCTAAACCAACAACATCCACTCATGTTGGATTCAACCAATATTCTAGTTTGATGATATAAGCTAAATAAGAGAGCACATAACAACCATCCTTACTTAACCCTAATGATAATCCTAAATATTTTTTAAAGTTTCATTTAAGTTTGCACTTTACTCAAACCTTCTCATAACTAAATCTATTCATTGTTGTTCTAAATTACATTGATATAACAATCTTATAATTTATACTTAAAATTTTAAAAAAATTCCTGAAATCTATAAAACAATAATATGTTTCATCTTTTTCACTCTATACCCACTAAAATACCTCAAATTAATATGATATATTTATTAAATTTGTTCAGTTACTTTCTTTCAATCAATAAACAACAGATATATGATTATCATCTTCAAAGAATTAATTTCCTTCTTCAAGAAAAATTGATTCTATGAAGGATTTTAATCAATTTAATTCTCAATCAAATTCATTAAATGAACATCAATTTTGCATACATTACAATAATCAAAATCAAATGTAAAAATTGAAACGTGCATCAATTTGTTTTTCATACAGGCATCTATCATGGTCTCTTTCTAGGTGGGTATAGAGAGTGATTGATTGCCCTTCACAAGTGATAAGGCCAAATTAGCTTTAAATAACTTTTGATTAACATAAAACATATACAATTTTCCAGAGCCCACGAGAGCTTCGCGTTGCATGCTTGCAAAAGTTAATAGGTTAAAATGAAATCTATCCTTTATTTTGTTGGGCTCAAAATTACTAATATCTTTTCTTTTATCAAGTTCCCATTACATGCGACATCTTGGAATATAAATTGGACTACTATTAATAATATTTTTTTAATTTTAATTTCACAAAATAGATATAAATAACCAAAATAATTGCAAATAAAAATCAATTTTTTATAGCTAAAATAGAATTAAAAATACAAAGTTAAAATATATAATATTAAATATTAACACAAAATAATAGTGACTTATTAGGAAATCTTATTACCTACAATAATTTCTTACATGATAGGTTATTAGGTATACTGTACTAGACTAATCATGTCAAAAGTTAGCATCCTGCTAGCTATGTCCTTTATTTTTGCTAACTGCTCTAGAATGTTATGCATTGACCAATACCTCATATCACCTATTATCATTTTGTCTACAGCTTGTATATGTGTCGATGTTCTCGCTCCACCTTCACTTTTATAATCTTCTTTGTGTGGACAGAAAGGGATCTATTGTTCTTGTTAAGCAAGAATTCGATGCATAATTTTTTGTGATGATAATGTAAAACAGTTCATAGGTCTTGTGTTTCAAATGCTTTTTCTATGAATTTATTTTGTTCAGGTCCCTAAATCATTACTTTCCTGAGATGACATATAGTGTCTATATTTTGTGACAATTTCTAATTAAATTTATTTGTATGATTTTTATTATGACTTGATTTAAAAGATGGAAAAGTTTTTTGTTGTATTGAAATAATGCAAATTACAAAGGAGTTTAATTTAGAGATGGAGGAAAAAACTAATGGTGGTTATGGAACTAGAATATAGACATAAGAATCAAAATATGTTGATCAAGCAATACAAAACAACAATGTTTAATGTCAAAATACAACCTCACGAAGTTACAATATGCTTGAACTGGGTCAAATCCTAATGGATTCTATCAGAATGGAAACAAAGAAAACACAAAGAAATTATGAAGTACCTTGGGAAGGAAGGGTGGAAGAGTTAAATTACATGTTAGGGCTACATTCTTGAGATTGAATCTTCAATTTATATTCTATGTTTTGTTATTATCGCTACATAGTTTGGATTGATTTAAGTCTATTACAAGTAAGTTTTAGCCTTTCTCAGTTTGGTCTTTATAGTTTCTAAAAATAATTTAGAGAAGTTAGGTTGTTTAAAGTTATCTTAATCATGAACTTTTTAGATGATTTTAATAACAAGCTGAAATAAGTAAATAAACTTATTTTGTATTTATTAGTAATTGACAATATTTAATTTAGTTAGTTAGAATTATAATTAACTTAAAAAATATAATATATTTCCAATCAATTAATGTTTTTTTTTTTTTGTTGTATACTATTTAAAATTTTAAAATACACATTTTATTTCTATTGTTTAACAATTTAGTAAATTTATTATTTGGTATTATTTTTTAACATATTCTTTTATTAATGTTAAGACTTTGCACTTAATTTTTCTACTTCATTTCTTAAATTTTTTAGTTACAGTACTTTGATGTTAATATAATTATTTTAATTTTCAACTATTTTTTAAATTTACAAATAATAAATATACTATGAATTAGTTGCAAATTTACTTAATAAGTAAGAGTTATGTTCTACACCAAGTTAAATTTTGATATTGCTCTCAGAAATCACCTGTGTAGGTATCAAGCCAAATGCAGTGGCCTATGTTTCATGAGAACTGGTTCACAAGAACCCATCTCTCAAGAGAATAAGTGGAACACTTAGTGGTCATTGCATCTAGCTTTGAAAAAAAAAATAGCATAAAATCATAGTTTAATTTTAGGCTTAATTTAATTTTATGGCTTTTTTGAAACGAAATGGTTTCAAAACTCATGTGTACTACATAGGTTTTTTTTTAAAATTTCAAACATATGCAATTTATATGAACGCTAACTTATACTTACCTTTAATGTTAACTTGTATATTTGTTGAATAGGAATAGGGAAGCTGATTAGAAAGTCAACAAAGGTGTCATAGTTTATACACAGTAATCCATCCTTAATAGGTATGTACGTACCTTATAATTTTTAAAGTGACAAATTATAAATGTCATTGTACTTTTAACAAAAAAAAATGTCTTTCTTACAATAAATTGTTCTACTTATAGCTTCCTTGACAAAATTTTATTTTGATAGTATAATATTTCCTTCACTATATTTTTTTTGAGTTATGGCTACATTTTTTAACAAATAATGAAATTCCCTCTGCAAAGTTGACTACTCGTTGCAAACCCCTTAATTAAATTTGATATTCCATGACCTACCCAATATATGCCTACTTCCCTAGCCAAACTCTACAACACCATATCTAATCTTTAAACATCTCAACACCCAACCTTTTGATATTCTTTAGTTCATTTTTTATTATACACATGCATAATATAATACCTACCCAATTTAGGTACACATAGGTTGACGTTTGCTACTACGCCCACCATGAATTTTTTTGCACTATAACTTATACATTTTTTACATTCATTGCTCTTGGGAAATGGCAACAAACATGAATAATTGTGAAATCATTGAAGTCCTAAGTGGACAGACAACAAACAATGTGAGGAGGCCCTCAACTCCAATTGTAGAAGCCATTATACTACAAGAATCGTGTTGCTCAGTGAATCAGAAAATGAATCTTGCAACCACTGTTCAGTCTCTATCTTCAATTTTATCGACCAATTGTCATGATATTGTACAGAAATTCAAAGTTGAATGCCAATTCCCTCTTGTGGAAGAAGGAGACATAATTACACTTCAAGATAGTTGTACTGAATTGGAGGCCCTTTACACCTTCATGAAAGAGATGTATTATGATCAATATTACACAGGTGGTGCAACACCTTCCATAGTGCAAGCATATGAGAAGTACTTGAACACAAAATAATCATTTTTCTTTCCTTCCACTAAATAGCTAAAGAACAACCATCTATATAGATGATATTTTGTAAATATGCAAGCTTATATCTCTGCACTATGTAACCTTTCTACATACTTGAAAGTACCTTTTAGTACAATAAATAAATATCTTTCAAAAAATTTTACCTTTGATAAATGTACATACTAACAAATTGTGTACTATGCATTTGGTGTGTTAATAGAGATACAATGGTATACAATGCACTTCTATAGAAAAACACAAACTAACGTGATTCCTTGTGCACAACTATTTCCTACTAGGGGAAAAGAAGGGTAAATCAACAACTTATTTACCAAAAAGCTTTTAAAAGTTTTCTAACTACTTATCATTATGTATCAAACAAATTATATTTGAATATAACGTGCTCAGACCTCTTCACATGAAATTATTCTATATTTTGCATATACTCAGCTTGCCACAAACTAACCACAAAATTTACCCGCACTTCCAGGCTACTTTGTTCCTTTTAGAGTGTACTTCATGATGGTGTCTTAAATGATAGGTGCACTCGCTAATATTCTTGTAGGCACAAAATGATCATCTATATAGATAATCTTTTGTAAATAGATAAGATTTTATTTCTGCACTATGTAACCTATCTACAAATGTAAAAGTACTTTTTAGTACAATAAATAAATTTATTTCAAATTAGTTTACCTTTGAAGAATGAACTTTTCACACTTTGTGTATTATTCAATTGGCATGTTTATAAAGAGACAATGGTATACAATACACCTCTATAGAAAACACAAACTAAAGTAATTCCTCATGCACAATTATTTCCTACTAGGGGCAAATAAGGGTAAATCAATGCCAAAAATCTTATCAAAGTTTTCTAACTACTTATCATTATGTATGAAACAAATTATATTTGAATATAACGTTCTCAGACTTCTTCGCCTAAAATTTATCTAAATTTTGCATATACTAAGTCTGCCACAAACTAACCACAAAATTTACCTGCACTTGCAGGCTACTTCATTCCTTTTTGAGTGTTCTTCATGATGGTGTCTTTAATGATAGGTGGACTTGCTAAGATTATTGTAGGCACACCTATTAAACATCCATACCTACTAGTTACAACTATATATACTATCCAACAAACACATTCTACATCTGCCAAATACCGACTGGAACTCTCTGATGGTGAGCACAGCCATTCTGCAGTACTACTAGAAAGATTCAACTATCTTATCATTGAAGACGCTTTGGTGAAGGGCTCAATTATCTCCCTCAAGAAATATTCTTGCAAGATGCTCCAAAACTTCACGTAAGCCCTTTCTTTAAAACTACCATTTTAAATTTCTTAATTTCCAAACTAAAACTCCTTCCTAAATTGTCACTCTTTATTCTTTGTAGGGCACTCTTAATCAAAGACTTTGCAATCTTCTCAAACAATACACCTATAGTTGGAAGCCCAATTCCACTCCTCCAGGTTACTAACTACCTACAACCTTTTCCCTCTGAACATGCCTTAGGGTCCTCTTCAACTACAGAGTATTTTGTACAAATTCTGGTTCAATTTCAACCACTCCCCATTAATTCATTGACTCTGTATCATAGGTATTGGGCCATTCAGGGTTGAGCACTAAGAAAAACACCAATCCATGAATACAAAAATGCTACTCGTGAAGGAAAAGTATTTGGTTTTGAATTCATAGATAAAGACACATCTGGAATCCATGTAACTTGTTTTAATGAGCTCATAGATGATTTCTACGATGTTGTCCAACCTGACTCTCTATACAATATTTCTAGTGGTCGCATAAAACTTGCAGATACAAAATATAGCATCTTGACAAATCTATATGAAATAGTAATATTAAGATCATCAACCATAACTCATTCCACATGTACAGACTCTACAATACCCAAGCATTGCTTCCATTTTAAGAGCATAGATTCACCAGCTACATTTCCTATCGACTCCCTTGTAGATGTCATTGGGATCCTTGTGTCTATAACTCCTCCATCAACCATACACAAAAAAAAATGGAATTGACACTAAGAAATGCACAACAACAATAAAAGACATTTCAAACTGTTCCATAGATATTACATTATGGGGTCGCCACAGTGAAGTTGAAGGAAAAAAATATTTGATATGTTCGCCCAACAAACCCCAATAATCATTTTGATCAAATCTACACGTTTAATATCATAGAATGGAAAAAAAACTTGATAGCACCTTTTCAGCCTCTGTTTTAGTCAATCCTACATTGTCGGAAGCATCTGCATTAAAAAAATGGTATACAAATGTACCGAATAACCAACCCTCTATATCCTTGTCAAAAGGCCATAGCTACCCACCCAAGTTTGTTGATCCAATAGATATCTATATTATTGTCAACAAAGAAATATCCAACACACAGCCTATTTGTGTTCAAGCAAGAATCACTAAGTTGCATTTGGATAGGTTCTACTATCTTTCATGTCCACTACTAGTAGACAACAAAAAATGTAAGAAAAATGTTGTTCATTGCTCAACAAACAAATTCGGGTGTCCCAAATGTTATGTTGAGCTCTCTAACTGTAGCTATAGCTACATGCTCAAGATGGACTTAGAAGATGCTACAGGAGAATTGTTGAAGGTAACTACATTTGAAGGGCCCTCCATTGATTTGTTGGGAGTACCTGCAGAATATTTCCAACTCCTACTAGCAAAGCCTGATGCTGCAAAATGTATATTGGACAATGTTATAAATTGTCAATTCCTCTTTGAACTTACCATCAAAATGGATCCTTTTGCGGGTGAAGAAACACAAAGCATTGTCATTACAGCCCTGAAGCTTGCATAAAATTGGCACATAGATCTCATTATGCATAGTTAAATATCAAAATGTGAAAGCTTCTACTAGAGTGCTATTTATATAGAAATTTGTTCATCCCCTACAATGATAAATGTAATTTTCCATTACTGTTTCCCACAAACGGAAAAAATTTTGTGCTTGGAATGTGAAATACTATATGTGTATGTATTATATTTTGAACCACAAAAAAAAAAATTATGCATGTACCTTTTCTTGTTCAAATTCTTCCAATGTTACACAAGAAAAATTATCAATAACATGTTTACTACATTTACAAGTACCCGCTATAGAATTTGTACATTTTGTTTTGCATCTAAACTTCAAATTGCTTCCAAAACATTATACAACAATACATTCCCAATCTCTTTTAAATCTTTACTCATACAATCATTTTGTATACTAAAGCATTGGATTACCTCAAATAAGACTCCCATTCAAATCAATCATATTTTTAAATATGCCATGGAAAGTTAAACAAAAAATATGAAGTGTAATTTAAAAAACTTAGCATTTACTATTAAATGAAAATCTATTAATTTGTAGAGGGTGAGATTGTTTCTTGAACAAATGTCAACACATTCAAAATTAAAAAAAGATATTTTACCTTTGATAAAAATAAATATTAAATTCATTTAAAATATGTAATACATTATACAAAATACAAATTATCATAATATAAATAACATATTATTAACTTTAAAATTAATTTTACTTTTTATTATTTCATACATTCAAAATTATTTTATTACTAAAACAGTCCAAATGCCTTATCTTCCTTTGCACATTTTGCATATGGTAATGGTGGCATTTGTATTACATCTACCCAAATTCCTCTTTCCCTTATGCTTTGGATGGACATTTAAACCTGATGGAAGAAGAAAGAAACACCTTCGTAGACTACTAATGGTCATTCCAGTAGGCTACAGAATTTTAGAGGAAAAATAATTCACATCCACCCCTTCCATCTTTCTTTCCTCGTACACAAAAACTTCTTCAAGAAGCAGCATGTCAGAATCCATCTCTGCAGTGAGATCCTCATCAATGTTGAGACCCAACTTCACCATCCTATGAATTGTAGAAGAAAAGGAATTTTGATCATCAAGGCTAAATCCTGAGGTCAGCAAAGTGGTTTCATAGATGAGAAGAAATAGGTCCCTCACAGATTTGTCATTATTATATGCCTCTACTCTCTTCCACAACTCCTCTGTGATGGGATTGTATGGATTGATTTCAAAATATTTCTTGTTGGACATGTAGCTCAACATGTTGTTGTCCTGCAGAGCCAACGCTCTCATTATCCACTCCATGTTTGCAGTCCAAGTGTACTCCCTTGTCACAAGCACACACGGCGAATCCATAGCCCTGTCAAAAACTGTTGCATTCTCTACCTTATTAAGAAAAAAAGTATCTTAATATTTTTTTCAATCAAGTATTGGAATAGAACATGTGACGTGGATTGGTGCCCCTATCAGGCATATGCAAGTCAGCATACATTATTATAGTTTTAGAAATATATAGATTATATAAATGCATAAAAGTGCTTATATTTTTAAATTTAACTTATATTAAAATTTACTTACAAATTTCCACAATCTATCATAAATTGCAAGAATATTTCCATAAGAACCTATAACTATATTTCCCATCATACCCAAAAATAGTCTTACACAATCTTGCCCAAAAATATTATTGCAATATAACCTATTAAAAAGATAAATTATTCTTCTTTGTTTAGGTATTTATTCCAATCTATATATATGAACAACAATAAAATAAAAAAATTTAAAAAAACACTTGTTATAATATAATATATAGTAAAATATACAATAATTCAATTTTACACAAGATTTATACATATAATTTATTCTTAATTTTTAAAAAATATAATTATAAAGTCTAAATAATTTATCAAAAACTTATTGTTATTTATCAATATATATATTTTTAAAAGTCAATTATTAGTATTATTAAAAATACTTATATCGCATATACCTTTAAATAAATTAATTATATATTATATATTATAATATTAAATATTTATGATCTTCAACATATGTCAATTACAAGCTTGTAGTGTCTTGAAATGATTTCTCTTGTAAAATTCTTGATTGCATTGATTACCACATATGTCAATTACAAGCTTGTAGTGCCTTGATATAATTTATCTTGTAAAATTCTTGATTGTATTGACTGCCAACTACCATACTTGCTTAAAAAGTAAGGTCAATTAGTTTAACTGGGAATAGAGAAATGCCTAGCTACAATTTTTCTACACATATTCATACCTTTAAACAAAACTCTTAAATATTTTTCCTCGTCATCTATTTTAGTTACATCTTCTCTTATTAAAAAAATAAGAATTAAATTACAAATACATTATTTTCAGGTATATTATATCCTCTTGCTTGGGCATATATATATAAATGGACTTGCCAAATGATGATGAACAAGACAAGCATTCTCAAAGAAATCAAAAATGAAGAATAAGGTACCATGCTACAAAGGACATCATCAACAAAAGAAAAAGAGAGACCCGTCAAAGCCTTGTTCATGCAGCAACCTCTTCTACAATATCAACGTCATATGCAAGAATCCATCCAGAAGTAGATATACCACAAATACACAATACCACTCAAGTCACCCCAGAAGAGCATATATACTCTCCAGTTTTTTCTCAATAATATTTCACAGCAAGGGATCATTTCCGTTCCAAATTAGATAGCCTTTCTATTGTTACAACATGCGGAGTTTGCATGGAAAGATATCTAGGAATTAAAACAAGACAAACAAATGAGTCAACCAATTTTTATAGATGCATTTCAGAAAAAATGGAAATCGGTTCTCGAAAATGGAATAATATGGACCCTAGTGAACAACCTCGATGTTTACAAGTCCTTACTCAAATTGAGGAGATGTTGATTGCGAGAATCAGCCCTATTCTTCAGGTTACTTATGCAAGAGGTGGCCAACTGAATTACAACAGTCACACAATATGTTTTCCTCATGACATTACCATAATAGCATCTTTCTTGCCAAGGCATGTAGATGACTTAGACATAATTATAGTTAATAAAGAAAATATTGGTCATCAAAAATATAACTTCTATGTTAGTAGAATCATATTTATGAAGCACTACAATACAAAATAAATAATGACCCATTTTTTAGAGACGTACAGTTAGATGAATCAGCTCTGTCATCTTTGTCAAATCATTCAACTAACATTACAGAACTTGTGTACACTACCACTTCAAATGCAGATACTACTGATAGGTCATCTAGATCAATAAATGCAACTAATGAAGATCAAATAGAAGATATTATGCAAGCCACATCATTTGTGCCAAACCTTCCAACTGCAAGAAGAGAAATGGAAGAGGTACGATCATTACTACAGCTAGGGGAAGGCCGACCAATTCAACATATACAGTGGTCATCCATTTCTACATTTCCCATCAATGAATACACAACAGAAGGGTTGTTTGCAATGGCATTTCCAACTTTGTGACCTCAAGGCAAAGCTACATTTAAGTAACAACGTATAAAAGATGTCAAACTGCATGAATATTCTCACCACCTCGTGCGCTATCATGACAATAGATTTGGGCAGCACCCATGATTTAGGTACTTATACTTAATATCCTTATGTGTCATTGAAGCCAAGAAACAACCTCTGTATTTTTTTGTAAACAACTTGATGGTATGTTGCCTACATCAATTGATGACTTACGACAAAGGTTGAAGGACATGCCTCATGAAAAGCTTGTAGACCAACTCATGTGCTTCAGCTCATCAATTTGTGGCATATGATCATTTTGGAGCAAACAACGAGGAGAGCTTCTTGACATGGTGATTCAAATAGGGTGCCCAACTCTCTTTTTTACACTCAGTGCAATAGATACTAAATGGCCAGACTTGCACAAGGTCATGCCAACCGCCACACGACCAAACCCCAGCATTGCTACAAGATGGCGGTTACAAAATATAATTGACAATCCCCACCTGGTAGCACTCTATATGCACCACAGATTCACAACATTCCGTGAAGAGGTCCTAGATAAGCTTCTAGGTACAACCGATCATTGGTATAGGTACAAAATCTCCCTCCATTGCACTTTAAAGTTTATTTTATGTCATAGAAATTACTAAAGAAATAAACTATCAGGTATAAATGGAAACATAGAGGATCTACACATATCCATAGATTCATTTGGCTATGCCACGCACTGGAAATTGGGAAATTACAATGGAATGATACTCAATCCATCCAAAATGCAGCTGACTTTATTGATAGATATGTCTATGCATGGAACCCACAAAATCTTCAGTTAAGAAATCAAAAAATTAATCTATCAATTGTAGATGATCCATGTTTAATGGACACACAATTGATTTCTACTGCTAACCCCGCCAATGACTACATCGAGCTTCTAAATCATGTGCAATGACACACAAAATTTACCCCCCAAACATGCCTAAGAATGAAAGGGACATCTCTTCTGCATTGCTACAAAGCACCCTGGACCACACAAGACATATAAAAACTCTACAAAGTTGATACTAGCCAACCTGCCCACCTACCAACTCATAATGATGATCACCTAAACCTACACAACCCACAAATACTATCCATTTGGAGATCCAATGTAGACTTCCAGCAAGTCTTGTCAATTGATGCAGTACTCAAAAACATTGCAAAATATGCAGCAAAGGCCGAAAACAAATCAGAAACATACCATGCCATGTTGTCCTGCATTTCAACAAGGTTTGATTTTGAAAAATTATCCCTAATTTATTTTCAAAGAATTTTTCTAGAAAACCTAGTAGACCATGACATTGGTGCACAAGAAACTTGTCACCTCTTTCTCAAACTTCTACTATCCATATCTAGTAGAAAAATTGTATCTTTAAATGTCAACCAAAATAACCAACAACGTATACCAATTACACCAGCAACGGATATAACATACTCCAACTATATTGAATCCTACATCTCATGCCCTACACACCTATAGTCCTCATTGTTGATAGAGGTTGCCTGACAATGGACCTTCAATGCTACAAGGAAAAAAAATCAATGGACAAAGTGTCCCACCATAGCTATTGTCTGAGTCTCTCCATGCTTCACATCCATCCCTTCAAAGGAAGACAGTAGCTTTGAAGCATTTTGTTGGAGTGAATTAGTTTTATACCAACCATTCCGCAACCTACAAACAAGTATTGGGTCAACATCATGTGAGATAAAAAATAATTGGGAGGTTTTTTCAAACCAATACCATCCTTGGCATGTGCATAGAACCAATCTTGAACTGGAACAAGAAGATGAAATTGAAATCCCAATAAGCAATCAAAATATTTTGAATGAAAATACACCAAATGAATGGAAAGTATTTTTAGGGTTGTACCCAAGTCTACCTATCCACCTAAATGAAATTGACATGCTTGGTAATTGATAAATAGACTTGAACAATAATTGGGAAGATTTGGAATTCAATCGACCACAAAAAATAATAGTGGCTTCTTTCATTAAAAGTAATTGTACCATGTTTCAAGTCCACCAAAGTTGCAATAACCATACACAAACTACAATGTCTACACAAAAACAAAGAGCATATGCAATTGATCAACAACATCTACATTTGAACGCCCAAGAACCGCCCCTAAAACTACTTGTGCAAGGCACTGGGAAGTCACTCCTTATTACAACCGTAAAGATAATGATGATCAACTTAGCCCCAACTAGTCAATTTACATTGCTCCTCCTCGCACCAATAGGTGTCTCAGCATTCAACATACAAGCATCAACAATTCATTCCTCACTATGAATACCAATCAAGGAAATGGAACCCCTACAAGGAAAAGCTCTTGCAAATTTCCAAGAGAGCGTGCACTATATTTGCTACATTCTCATAGATGAAATGAGTTTCATAGGGCCTAAGCTACTTGAAAAAATTGACATGAGGCTACTCCAAGCTTTCCCAACTCAGAATCACATTCCTTCTGGTGGACGCTCTATTTTTTTGTTTGGGGACTTGGGCCAATTGCTGGCAGTTAAAGACATTCCAATGTATGCTTCAAAATCTTATGATGGCACACTATGGCACAGCTTCAACACAGTTTTTACCCTGGATAAGAAAAATTTGCCAAATAGGAGACACTCCTATTCAAGTTTAATTTTGTGCACTCCTTTCAAATTTACGGAATGCAACACCTACAATTGCAGATTGGCAGCTTCTAATGTCAAGATCAAATCCATCAATTGCATCAACTGAAGAATCACTTTTTCTCCCAGCCATAAATCTCTTTTCAACAAATGCAATGGTCTTAATTCGTAACAAACACATGTTGCTATCTTTAGCAAAGTCAGTTGCATTATCCAATGTAGAACAACTTAAAGGATTACCCTACTCAAATGTAGAAGAAGAACAACTTCAAAGTAAGATCCTCTTTTGTATTAATCAAGAGGTCATATTGTGTGCAAATATATGGGTTCAAGCTGGGCTTGTCAATGGTCCCCTTGGACAGGTAAAAGCAATTGTATACAATGATGGAGAAAAACCACCTCAGCTACCACTTTTTGTTGTTGTTGAATTTCAAAATTACATGGGTCCACCTTGGGACACAACCCAAAGTATGTTCCAATAATCCCAATCAATCAAGGAATACACTATCGGATACCATTAAAAATGGCATGGGCCATAACAATACACAAATCACAAGGGCTTACACTTCAAAAAGAAACAATTGATATTGGCAACATTGACAGACAAGACCTTACATTCACAGCTATTTCAAGAGTTTGAGAGCTTGGGAACCTCTGCATCCAACCAACATTCACATTTGAAAGGTATGCCTACATGCAACACAACCCATATGTAGCTCAGCGAAAAGAAGAGGAGATGTGTTTGCTAAAATTATAAAATACTACTCCAGCCACTACACCTTAATTGTAAGCACAAAACCTCTTTAAATTAACTTATTCTAAAGTACACTGAACTGGAAATGCACAGTTATAAATTCAAATTTCATAACAGAAAAGGCAATAAATGTGAACTACTTATTTATCCAATATTACTGATATTTATGCTTCAAATTTGGAAAAAAATGGTACAGTTTCCAAAAGTGATAAACTAACTATGCTAAACAAAATGTCTACAAGAATAATTATAAATACATTGACTTTTGGTAAGATTGAGTTAAAATAAGAGTTTGGCATTTATCATTATGATACATTTGAATATTGTTTTATTTAACTTAAATATAGTCTATTTTCTTGAAATCACACAGTACAAATATTAATTATTAACTTCTACAAGAATAGCTATTAATGCATTTATTTTATATAAGATTGAGTTCAAATAAGAATTTTCCATTTATCATTATGATAAATTTGTATTTTGATTTATTTAACTTTAATATCATTTATTTTCCTTGAAATTACATAGTAAAAAATATATATCTTTTCACTTTAAAGTAAATGCTAACTATTTATTATTGCAGATAGAATGTGAAATTGAATGTAAATTCCAAATATGATTTCTTTTTGAATTGTTAGTATGCTTTTAAATGATTTTTCAACTCATTTGCAGAAATGTTGCGACAGAGAACTATTGTAATTGATGACTTCTTTCAGCATGTGGACATTCATAGGATTCATGAAGAAGAAAGATCTTCTACATTGATTGCACAAATCTTACTCCAAGAAAGAGGACTAATCACATATCGTCCAGTATCACAAAGAAATTTTGCCCACTTTTATAGGGATCCATATATTTCATAATTGAATACTTGTGAAACATGCAATCCAACAGAGATACATCATATCCCAAGCTAATATGGTTTCAACCAGCTTCAATAGCTTCTGAAGAAGAATACTCTTTTCTGATAAATGGAGTAGGTGAATTGTGGTTAGAGAACCTGCTTCAAGCACCACAAATCAATACAACATCTTTATAGAAGCACTGCTATCATGGTCAAATTTATCACTTGCATTTTGCATCTGAGTCAAACACATTGTGGAACTGACAAGTCATAACAAGGTGAGGACCACAAGGAGCTTACTTATCTATGCCCATAGCTGAACATATAATAAAAATTGTAATGGAGAAAATACCAACATGGACCCAAACAACTCTTGAATTCTACCCAAGCATCAATCTTATCACCTACAACTGGGGAGTTCTTCGTCGCACACTTGAGTGTCTTTACTAGTTTGATGATTTTGACCCCATGAGAAATGAAGAAAATGACCCAAGTGTACTCCTTTAAAAATAATAGTTAATCCAATTTGCATTAAAGATTATTGGCACTTCATAGATTACAATTTCAAATACAAAAAAAAAATATAAATGTATACTTATTCATTATGAAACGCAGATGATTTTTGAATTTATATTCTACCTTTCTAGTGGTTGAAGAAATTCATTTTAATTTAATGAACATAGTTGAAACTTTACTAAAGTGGAAAATAATTGGTTTTTCTTCATACTCCAAAAAAAAATTTGTATGTAGTACATTTAATGAATTACACTTACAATTAAATTTCAAGCACATCACATATTAGTTTTTCAACTAACATAACAAAATTATATTTCTACTTAACAATATTCAAAATTATAATTACACAATTGTGAAAAACCATAGAAGTATAACAAAATGTTCATAACATAGAAAAAAAAGGTGTAACCATTGCACACTCAGGTGTGATTGCTAGTTAAGAGGTATCTCCAAGTGTTGGTACCCAAAGTGAAAGTATTGGTCATAAAATTTTTAGTTAAGAGGTACTTGAAAGGGTTGAAGATAGGATACAAAAACATGGTAGAAATTATGATTTTTTACTAGTTCTAAACTTCCACTTGTTGGTGATCAATTCATTGGAGAAGTTGATTTTATTGGTGAAACTTGTAGTGAACCAAACACTTGAGATTGGTTTTCCATGGGTGATGAAAGAATCGACAATTGATTTTCAGATTTGTCCCCAATTTCATATGAGATGATAGCTGTTAATTTACTGGTTGGAAATTTTATCTTCATAATATACTTAAGTTGTTAGTAGTTGTCCTACTTGGGCTCCCATTGCACTTTCAGATTTTTCATGGTCTACACCAGCTAATTAGTTGCATGGGAGTTTGTGGAGACATTACTACGTGTTATATATTACACATGAGATGTATATCTTCCATATACATTGTTATAGTGCCACCTTTGGCACCATTCTTATTGCTAGCCTAATTTATAGCAGCATCATTTGGTGACCTAATGAGTTGACCTATGTGCATATTGGAGTTGCTTTTGGAATATATGGGGTGAACTACTTATTTAGATGGATGATACATGAAGATTTTATAATGATAGACATCCATTTCTACTCCCATGGCTAGAAGGATAGATTGGTTTGGGATATGGGTATTGACATGATCAGTGCACTATTTCTTATTGATTATGATGAGTTGCTTCACAACTTGGGGCATAGTGCTGTTATATTCAGAGTGGTGCAATGGATTGGTGGATCGGTGTTTTTGAGGTTAACATGGGATCCTAGTATTGGCATATAGACTCTGATTGCTTGAGGACAAGAAAACTCTAGGAAGGGGGGATTGTAATGTCCCTTTCTAGAATATAAATAATTAATGAGGTTGAGAAATTAAATTATTTAATTATTTAATATTATCCCTCAAAAGTAATTGATAAGGATGATATTATAAAATTAATTATATGAAGCATTAAAGTGGCTTATGGAGAGTTAAGTGAAAATTAATTAAGTCACTTTTTTATTATTATTTTCCTAAGTTAAAATCAAATTAAAACGGAAATACAAAGACAAAAAGAAAAGAAAATGAAAATAAAGAGTCACTGTAATGGGATTTAAAAGAAGGGGAGGTTCATTTTGGTTATGCTTGGATGCTTGGTATATGTTTGGTTATTGTTTTCTCATGGAGAATTATGAGAATCTTTGGCTTTTAGATTTGAAAACCTAAGGACAGAAACCTTCAAGATTTCTCAGTGGATTGGATGAAAACCCAATTCATTGTTGGAGGTGGATTCACGACAAAGTTCACAACTGGGAAAATTTTGGATAGAGGTATTTCACACCTGTTGAAAAATAAGGTTGTAATGATTAATTTTAGATCTTATTTCAGCCTGATTTAATATGGTTTTCACATAATCTATTGAATAAAGTGAAATCAGTGTGCATGAATATTGTTTGCTTAAATTTCTATGCAACATTTGTTAAATTTGGAGAAAATATCCTAGGGGGTATTACAGACTAAACCCTCTAAAATTCCCTAGAGAAAATTTCTCATGAGTATATGGATTTAGAAGAGGATACTATAGGGAAATTTAAAACCCCTAAGCAAAAATCACCCACAGCCACTGTAGAGGTGCATGTAGCCTCAGAAAAACAAGGGTATGAATCCTCACCAGAACTAGAGACATCCTCACTTAAGGCTTACTTGATAAAATAAAAGGAATCTATCCCCTCTTCATCCTCTGGTAAACATACCAAGATGTAGGGGTATGAACCCTCTAAAGGAAAACCCCCTAAGGAAAATCCCTCTAAATATACGCAAAAAGAGATAAAGTTTGAAGAGGAAGGGGAAAGAGATGAAGAAAAAGAATGTGAGGAACCTAAATAGAGTAAAAAGAGTCTCAAGAAAGAATAAATTGAGGAATAAGGTCATTTACAGGATAAATCTAAAGAACCTCTAGTTAGGACAGAACCAAAAGAAAAAACAAAGACGAGTTCTGCCAAGAAAATAAAAATTATTAAGAGACATTCGTGATGCCTTAGTAAATAGAGTTAACCATCTAAGTCCTTGGGACATATTTTCAAAAATAAAGACAAGAATTATAAATGAGAGAAATATTTCAAGGGAAATGGAGAATAGAAATGATAGTTACAAGAAGAAATAGACTAGTAGAAATTTGAGGAATTGTGAAATGAGGATGAAATACATAATATTTATTTTGGTTTGGAACAAGGCATGCCAAATATAGAAGAACAAGAGGTTGAGTCTCCATTCAAGAAGAAAGATCCAACCCTGGACTCTATTAAAACTTCAATTTCTCCTATCAAACTAGATCCAACACTTGGCAAGGAACCAAAGTATATCATCATAGATAACAATAATGACAATGAATTACATGCAGCACTGCAGAAAATCAAATTCTAGAAGAATAGTTGGAATTGTCATGAAGCAAATACAATGAACTTTCTACGAAGGTAAATGATTTAAAGACAAATTAAAACATAACCTAAGAAAAAGGGAGTTAGGAAAAAAAGCACTACATAAGAAGAGATCGTCACTCAACCATCACCCATTCTTAAAACTGTAACCCTTGGCATGGAAATGTGGTAGTTACATTAGTAGCTTGTATGGCATAAGGAGCAATGGGCGAAAGAAAAGGAAAAAATTAAGATTTCTCACAACACGTAGCTAGAAGAAAAGGAGGATAAGATAAAGAAATTAAAATTCTCCCTAGAGAATATAGTCAAATCAACTGCATAGTTGCAGACCTCTAGCAAGGGTTTACCCCCTCTACTAGCAGTATAATTTTTTGTGCTTTCAAATCAGTTAACTGTTAAGAAATATCTCTATTTCATTAATCACTCCAAGGTCCTTTCTCATCTATTTTTCTAAGGTACCACAAGAAATGCAAGACCAACTTTATGAATTCTACATGCATAATTTATTTGTGCCATATAATTCTAGTTAGAACTCCTTGTTATATGAAGAGGATGTACATATAAGGGTGTTGATCTCTTAACTTAATAATGAAAAAGAAAGAGGAGAATTAGTATAGACCGACAAGTAATGGGAGAAAATCCACCCATTATACATCAGGGTAGAAGCTGGGAAACTAGAATAAATCATTGATGAATGGGTAGATATGATGTGTATGGGCACAATTGCAGAAATAGTTAACCAATGCAGATTGCAGGATTATAGATAGATCAAATATTTTTTTGTTGTACAAGGGAAATAAATTAATGATGCATGTTAGGAAAGGTGGTCTCAACTCACCCAGGCACTTAAGAAAAAGGAACCCCACTTCATCTATAATTCTTATAGCATTAGAGTCATGAGTAGTCAAGTATATACATGTAGCAATGGACACCAAGAGAAAATGGCTCTCATTGAAGTTCCAACCACCATTACTCCTTTACCTAGTGCCACACTAGTTAGGTGGACAACTAGTAGACTTTGTTAAAGATCATGAAAGATGGGAGCAAATTAAAGGCAGCAAAGTTTTTTAAATGAAAAAGGGTAAATGTGTCACACAAGCCATAGATTATAGGCTTGATTTTTTCTATTATAATAGTAGGCCTGCTTCAGGACAAGCAGTAGTTTCAATTGGGGGTATGATGATTCCATAATTAATATCTTTTTGGGGTGTTTTGGGCTTAGTTTCATGATACTTGATCATACTTTCCTAATATTTTCTTATACTTAAACATATTATGATGGATCTATTATGGTTATTATTGCATAATATAATGATACATATTATAGTTATAACTCTGTGTGAAGTAGTGTTTGATTCTAATTTATATAATATTTTGGGATAATTCAATTGTGTTTGTATATCTCCTTTTGTCTAAGCTAACTTGCAGTTGCAGAGTATGAAAGTTGAGCTTCAAGTGATATAATAAGTCTATCTCTTTATGAGAAATGACATGTGTAACTAAAGCTTTAAAAGCTTCTATTGTTATTGCTCTGATATTTCTCCTATAAAAAATAGGGAGCTCTCATTAGCGATATTTAGTTGGACAGAGAATATAATTATAAATTTTGTGCTAGATTTAAATTGGTTTCATAGTTTACTATTAATGTAAATTCAGTTGTGATAAATACAAGTGGATGGTGACTCTCGATTAAGGAATTATTGTTTTTATCTAAGGTTACGAATCCTCAATCAAGATCCACTTGAGGTGACGTAACTCTCTTTTAGGTTAGAGTAGTTAGTTGTATTTTATTTATATTTGTATGATTTTTTTGTTAGTATAGTTCACTCTCATTAATCTAATCTTTGAAGCAATACATGGCAAGTCAATAATTGTTAATTAGTTCAATGCATGGTTAACATAGTCAAAGACTAGTTTAAGTTAAGATTCTTGTAATAAGTTTCTATTAAGTAGTTGGTTTTGGTTAAATTTGTGTATAAACTGACTTTGTTCACATGCAACCAAACTATCTCATCCATAGAAAAATTTGCATGAATTAGAATTAGTGTAGATTTCTTTAATGTAGTTGCTTTTTATTTCAGTTATGTGTTTTGGTAGATCTTAGATTGACTTTTCTACACATACAATGTAGGTGCCATCTAAAAAATATGTCCCTAGTCGATAATTAAATGAGCTTCTATTAGGATGAGAGGTTACTTAATGGTAGATTAATTTCTTCATTAGGAAAATGTATTGATTTATCTACACTTACTAATCATCCTTAATAGAAACCAATCAGTGGCAATGAGTGAATCATATACCAATATTGTAGAGTGTCTTTGTTTTGTATACTAGATGGATACATCGGTTCATTTTCTCTGCAAAAATACATAGGTTGCCTTTGTTGGGGAGGTGAAAAATAAGAGGCTCAAAGGGCTTCTTTAATTCCCACATGATTTAGTAGTGCATGTGGTGAAGATGGTCCTAGGAGATAAATTTCTCATTTATGTCCATAGGCATAAAGTTAGCTCCGATGTGGAAGCCATGTTTCTTTCTATTCTGTTGGAGATGGAAAAGACAAAAGTGGGCATGAGTATGCTATGTGGAATTTTTTTTAAGAAATAGTACCTAGGGGAAATGGATGATATTTTGGAAAAAATTTATAGGGCCAAATAAATCTCAATGTCTTAGGATCTTTATGTAAATCCACAATGTGGTAGGGTGGTGAGAAATTTTCCTATGGTCTTCTCTCCGGCTCCAAATAAATCAAAGAAGTAAAAAATAATTATTAGGAGGAACATTATTTAATTGAAGAAGTTGTATGGAATGATGTTGAATGAGGGGGATGGGTAGATTAAGAACTATATTCATAGTGAAGGCCTAGAAAGTGAAATTGAAGATGAGGCTAGTGAAGAAGGGGTTATCAGGGAAGACAAGAAACCAGAAGAGGAGAAGGAATCTCAAAGCAGGCAAGATGACGCTCCTCTATCCAATTGGGTGGTGGCTCTAGCTACAAGGTAGAATAATGCTATCTCTATACCAGCATTTTGATTATTTTATGATAGTTTGTATAAAGACCCATATAGTGGGTCATACATCGGATAGGTCATAGATAATAGTTTATTGTAGATCTGTTTGTCCTTTGTCTTTCTCTGAGGTCGAGTATAGATAGTCGATCTCAAAATTTTCATGTTACTAGTATGCCCATTTTTGGCTCATGGGCTATGTCGGAGATAGTATCAAAAGGTTGAACATGGAATGATACTGCTACTATGTAATCCTTTTGTCTTTGATTAATAGGAATGGGAGTCAGGCCTTCTAGCTATTTAATTATCAAAAAAACCTATTAATGAAATTATAATTTAGTGTGTTTATATATATATATATATATATATATATATATATATATATATATATATATATATCATGGATAATCTTTAAAGGAATTAATAACAAGAAAAATAAATGCAAAAGTAAGCAACTTGAAAATGAATAAGTAATATATATTTTAGAACTAAGGTTAATGTTTACATGCTTTTAGGGAAAGGATATTTTAAGATAAAATAGAACAAGATAATTTAATTTAAATAGAATTAAAACTAAGGTAGTATTTCTTTAATGGTCAATCAAACCTAAGTTAACAACCTAAGCCTAGGCATCGTTGCTTTAAAGGGATGATGTGCTTTTTAATAAATTTAAAAAAAAAAATGTTTGTAATTGGACTTGGAATGATAGTTTGGAAAGCATAACTTTGGCCTATAATATAAGGAAAAATCTGAAGTAATTAGAGAAAATAAAGGTGATAAAGGTGTTAATAATTTTTTATGGAGATTTCTTACGGTCAAAATGATGGGGTTTTTAGGGAGGCCACATTCAATTGAAGAGAACAATTCTATTTTTGTAATTCATATATTTGATTTTATTAGAGAAGAGGAGGTGGGTGAGATTTGGAAGATATGAGCTAAGCAGTTATTAAAGCGATTCATGATTCTATAGTGCAATAGGCTACATAATGCATTTGTTGATAGAGAACTCTCCATGGGCCTTTGATGAGGACACCGACATGGAATGCATTGAAGGAGAATAGATTCCTCTTAAAAGGAAAGGGCTCAAGGTTTCTATTCTTAAATATGTGTCCATCAAGGTTACTATTATGCGGAAGCATCTATTGGGAGAGTGCACGAAGGTGAGAGGACACTAAAAAAGGTTTTTGAGGCAGGGACTACACCTGCCAATTGTATTTTCTTGAAATTTTCTAGAGTCATTTCCTCAAATGTTCTTTTGTGGATCAGGAAAAATTATGATCCATGAGACATCATCTCTCTGAGGCATTATTTCATTCAATATAGGTACATTATCTAAATTCCACACTTTGCATGCATTTTTTTCAAGGCTTTTAAATTTATCAAATCTCTGAAAATTCTCCCCACCATTCAGCTTGATACACGTCCATACTTGTCCCTAATCTCTCATCTTAGCACAGGAAGTGAGGATGTTGGCATAAAACACATTCCATTTAGGTGGGTGAATATTTTGGAAACATATGTTTTGTTATTTGTTGTTATTGATGCAAACATCGTGTTTTGGAGGTGTTTGTGGTTGCTCAACATTGTGATTCAGAAGTCTAATTTTCTTGGAGGATTAATTTTATGTAAGTTGAACCTTTAGAACACTGGAAGATAAGTATGTATTTAGAATAGTATGTATTCAGAGCTACAATATAGTAGAAGATAGGCATGTATTCATAATAGTGCTACAGTGCAGTAGAAGGCAAGTATGGATTCAAGATAGTGAAAGAAGTTATGTATCATGTTTCCATGTGAAAAAAATATGTAATAGTACTTCAGTATTATACTCCTATATCCAAAATTCTATATAGTTCGGATGTCTATGGTTCAGTGAACAGAAAAGTACATTTTCCTAGTTGCATTTAACTATGCATCATTTGTACTTTCCAGAAGGTTTTTCTCCATAAATCTGGGTTGAAGGTGTACGGATAATTATTCTTGATCGATTTAGGATTTGGTATTGGTTGTGGAATGTTTTATTATTCCAAAAATTATTCCTAGTGTTCTAAAAACTGTGCCATCCATGTTGCAGTTATGTTCATTTGTTGTCCTGGATTGAAAATATGTTGTGATGACTTATGACATGGATTTTTGGAATGTGACATGGCTTCTAATGTGGCATGTGGATCTCTTGATAATATGTGGGGTTCATATTTAGTTGGCTTGTTAAGTGGTTCTTTGGGCAGTGTGTCTACATGTTTGAGAAGTTGTTCCAATAATTATGGATCTGGCATCAGGCTATGTGTAGCATGTTTTTGATCTCTCTCTCTCTCTCTCTCTCTCTCTCTCTCTCTCTCTCTCTCTCTNGTGTTTTTTCTCTCTCTCTCTCTCTCTCTCTCTCTCTCTCTCTCTCTCTCTCTCTCTCTCTCTCTCTCTCTCTCTCTCTCTCTCTCTCTCTCTTGGAGTGGGTAATTCTTCATGATTTAGGTTTGGGTTATGAATTTAATGATTATCTCTTATCTGGATCAAGCAAAATTATGATCCATGATACATCAACTATTTGAGGCATTATGTCATTCAATATAGGTACATTATCTACAATTCCACACTTTGTATGCATGTTTTCCAAGGCTTTTACATTTATCAAATCTTTGAAAAATCTCCCCGCCATTCAGCTTGATACGCATACATACTTGTCTCTATGCTCTTGTCTTAGCATGGGTAGTGAGGATGCTAGAATATAACACATGCCTTAGCCTTCCATTTAGGTGGGTGAATATGTTGGAAATATATTTTTGGTTGTTTGTTATCATTGATGTCAAACATTTTGTTTTAGAGGTGTTTCTAGTTGCTCATACATTGTGATTTAGAAGTCTACTTTTCTTGGAGGAGTAATTTTTTGTACCAAACCTTTAGAACACTGGACGATAAGTATGTATTTAGAATAGTATGTATTCAGAGCTATAGTACAGTAGAAGATAAGCATGTATTCAAAATAGTGCTACAGTGCAGTAGAAGGCAAGTATGGATTCAAGACAGTGAAACAAGTTATGTATCTTATGATCATGTGAAGAAAAATTTTAATATTTCTTCAGAATTATAATCCTATATCCATAAGTCTATATGGTCCAGATGGTTATGGTTCTGTGAACAAAAAAATACAGTTGTATTTAACTATGTGTCATTTGTTCTTTCTAGAAGGTTTTTTCTCTAAAAATCGGGGTTGGAGGTGTACTGATATGTATGCTTGTTGGATTCATTAGTTGGTATTGTTTGTGGCATTTTATAGTGTTCCAAAAATTGTTCTGGGTGTTCTTAAGACTATGTCATCAATGTTGCAGTTTTGTTCAGTTATTGTCCCGATCTGAAAATATGTTGTGATGACTTCTGACATAGATTTTGGCATGTGACATGGCTTCTAATGTGGAATTTTGATCTATCCATAACATTTGAGGTCCAAATTTGGTTGGATTTTTAAGTGGATCTTTAGTAAATGTATCTACATGTTTGATAATTTATTGTGATAATTATGGATCTGGCATCGGCTATGTGTAGTGTGTTTGTGATCCCTCTCTCTTGGAGTAGAGCATGCTTCATGATTTAGGTCTAGGTTATGCATTTAATTATTATCTCTTATCTGGATGGGTTTTTACTATATGTGACCTATGAATTTAATGATTATCTTTTATTCAGTTAGGTCCATTCTATGTTCTGGTCCACATGCTTCTGGCATGGGACCTTATGGAATTTTTCTATTGCCTTGGCCAACTTGTAACTTAAATTGTAATATCCCTTTGGCTTGACTAACATTTTTTTAATCTCTAATTATCTATCTTGTATATAAGTATAGTTTGTTCTTTGGAAAAATGTAAGGTGTGAAGAAAGTAGATAGTGTGCAAACCAGTGAAGATCTACAGTCGCCAAAGTAGAATTTAGCGACAGTAGCAGAGAAGAAAAGGGAGTGATGGTGTGCTTCTAAGGTTGACAATGTAGTTCATATTAGTTGCATTATCAGGAGAATCTCTCTTTAACCTTGTAGATATTTGTATGTATCTTGTCCCTGAGATAGTGAGTCTTAGGTGCACAATTTTATCTTGTATCTTCCTACTTTGGCAGTAAGCATTTGTTTTGCAAGTTTGCAATAGTGAGCTCATATTTGTATTCATTGTTGTATTGTTAGTGAGCCTCTAGTTGCATCTCCAAAGCTATGATATCCTATCATATTTTGTAATCAGATTATATAAATTAGTGAATTACTCTTTGTGGGAAATTTCTCACCGTGGTTTTTACCAGTTTGGGTTTTCCACATATAAATATGGTGTTCATATGTTTCTAGTTATATTCATTACTTGCTTAATGTTTCATGTGTTGACTATAAAAATTAGTTGGTGTTCTTTTGTTTTATGTTGATTCATGCCCCCCCCTCTCAGCATTTGGAGTGTGTTCAACAATTGGTATCAGAGTGTGTTCCTCTTGAAGAAGATTAACCACTTGAGGTAGATCTGAGATGGTACAAACTTACACTTTTAGGCTCTGGTATTTGATGGCACTAATTTTCCCTATTGGAAGGACAAGATGGAAGCATATATGGAAAAATTGTAGAATGGTATTTGGGAGGTGATTCAGTATGGTTTCTATCCTCCTTTTGGAATACCTTTGACTACTGAAGAAGAAAGATAAAAGGAAGCTAGTGTAAAAGAAAGGGAAATTATTTTTAGTAGTCTATATGACACAACGTTTGGAAAGTTGAAAGGTTTAAAAGGTGATAAAGAGATTTGGGAAATATTAATCCTGTTATATGAAGGAAATTTTAAAACAAAAAAATCAAGACTAATGAATCTCAAACAGAAGTATGAGGTCCTAAGAAAGGCAGAAGATGAGAGTGTTGAAAGCTACATTTATAGAGTTACTAATGTTGTTCATGGAATCAGAGACTTAAATGGACATCTAGAAGATTAATATGTCATACTCAATATATTATTAACCCTAATGAATGAGTTCATACCAATGGCATGTTCAATAAGGGAGAGAAATGATCTGATTCAATATTCAACTGGTCAACTTATTGGTTCACTTTTTTGTATTTGAGATTGTAGAAGTTGAAAGAGAAAAGAGAGAGGCTGCTTTTAGAGTTGTTGAAGATGTTGAACCTAAGCCATGCAAGATGTTGGAGGATGGTGAAGAATATCTTTAAAGAATATTAAAGCAAGGTACCAATAGATACAGAGGTAAGTTACCTCTTAAGTGCTTTAATTGTGGAAGGATGGAACATTTTGCTAATGATTGCAAGTATAAGGAACATCTTAGTGAATCAGAAGATGATGATAGAAAAAGAAATCAAAAGAAAGGTGATTTCAAAAATAAATTTAATTTCAAAGGTAAGGGTAAAAAGATCTTATGTTCTATGGAGGAATTTTATAAAAAAAAATTAAGATACTAATGAAATAATTGAGGAGTCTCTTTTCTTAGCTATTTCTCAAAAGAAAGAGGAGATTCCATTGCATGCTAAAGCTTTTGCATGAGTATGGATCACAAACTCTAGATGTTCAAATCATATGACAAGAGATAGGAGAATATTTTCCAAGTTTAAATAATACGATGGTGGAGCAATCAGATTTATAAGATAAGGAAGTGCACAAATCAAAGGCATTAGAACCATTTCATTAGATGGTAAGTATAGAATTGTTGATGTTTAGTATGTTGAAGGTTTTAAACATAATTTTTAAGTTTTAGTCAAATGTATAAGAAAGGCTATGAAGTTATGTTCAAAAGTGATGGTTGTATTACCAAAAAGAAACATACTAGTAAAAGGGTTGATGAAGGTTTTAGGGCTACCAAGAATATATATTACATTGAAAAAAAATGTGAGAATCTATTTTTTCTAACTCAATACAATGGAAAATAGGGTGATGAAGTTGAAATTGAACTTAATTGAGACAAAGTGGACTTTTCTTTGCTAAACAATGATGAGGAAAGAAAATTAGATGATCTGGTGGAAGTTGAATAGATCATGGTGGACCAAAAGAAAGAAGAGGATAGAAAGGACATGATTAATCAAAAGCAAATGGAAATGGTGGATCAAAAGAAAGAAGAAGACAAAAATGACATGATAAACTAGAAATATATAGAAATGATAGACCAAAAGCAGGATGAAGACAAAAGGACATAATAGATCAGCAGAAGATGGGTATGAAAGACCATAAGAAAGTAGAAGACAAAAATAATGTGGTAGACCGAAAGTAGTTCAATGATAAGAAGAAACTAGCAGAGTCGAAGAAGGTGAAGAACAAAAATAATTTGGTATAGACAAAGGAAAGAAAGAAGATGATTAATCGAAGACCTTCTCCTATTCATTAAAGGAACTTTCCTTTTGATAGTATTTATTTTTCTTGCAATAAAATAGTATACAAATTTAATGAGTGTAGAAGTCTAAAGATGAGATATGATTTTAATGGAAAATGCTATCATTGCAATAAGTTAGGGCATAAGGTTTTTCAATGAAAAAGTAGAGTGAATTTGAGGAGGGTGAATGAGAATAAAAATGTCAAAAACTTCAATGGATATTATCATGGTTGCAATGGATATGG
Source organism: Thuja plicata (assembly GCA_018584345.1). Classification (NCBI taxonomy): domain Eukaryota; kingdom Viridiplantae; phylum Streptophyta; class Pinopsida; order Cupressales; family Cupressaceae; genus Thuja; species Thuja plicata. Next base: position 3,025,132 of record MU226492.1, read on the forward strand.
GCACAAAAAGGTTGAATGAAGTATAAATACCAATGTTAGAAATAATTATGCTGATAAAATGAAAAAGGATGGTCTAATGTGCTATAAATGTAACATGATAGGACATATTGCAAGGTTCTGCAAGGATGGTCTAGTTTCCTATAAACGTAATATGACAGGACACATTGCCAATTTTTGTAGAAATATGGGAAAATAGGGTGATTTTCAATGATTGTAGGAAGATTCAAAAGAAAGGAATAGGATATATTTGTTGTGGAACATAGAATGTGTCTCTAATGGTGGTCAGGCATACATTTTGGATGTTGTTTCCTCCTCAATAAAATGACTTAGATTGTAGGGTCTGAGGGAAATTTTTCATATGAATCTATTTTACCCCTCCAGGCTAGATGTTGGGTATCCTCTCAACATGCAAATAAGACATGAAGACTTTTCTCGGGGTAATATTTGTGTTTTGTGGTATGAAAAGACGGTTTCTTGGTTATATAAACAATGCAATATTGTTTGGTTGTTGTATTTTCTAAGTTGCATTCAAATGTGGGTTGGAGATATGATATGTCATCTGGTTCTCAAATTAAGATACATTTGAATGACTTGAATAATAGTTTTATAAATTGTAGAATTTCTTTTGATAGGATAAGTTTGTCAAGAATTTCCTGTTTTAAGGCTACTAATTGGTTTAAGGACAATAAGAGTTGTTATAAAAAGAAGATAAAATATGAAAATGTAGAATAGGAAGGTATTAATAAGGAGAAAGTTGCATTTTATGTCCCTTCAAATGAAGATTATATGTCAAATGATTTTTTTTACTTTTTTGAAGATTGTTCCAGATACATTTCATCATATGGTAAAAATTCTTTCAAGGGCTTTATGCCCCTCTTTCATCTAACTTAGTGCATCAGAGTGGTATATTTGTCCAGGGGGTGATTTCTAACTTATTTTTATCCTGGACTGATGTTGGTACTTGTTTATCAAAGTTGTGCAATGGAAAATATGTCCTTGGCCTTTGTCCTTGATGGAAAAGGTGGAGAAAGATAAGGAAAGTGTTTATTTGTTCAAGATTTTTAGTTATTCCAGTAAGGGGGATTTGTTAGTCAAAAAAAATTTTGTGGTTGTTTGCCATCAATGACAAAGGGGGGGAGATTTTTGGAAATAAATGTTTGGTTGTCTATTTTCATTGATGTCAAACATTATGTTCCAGAGGTGTTTATAGTTGCTCAAAAATTATGGTCCAGAAGTATGATTTTCTTGGAGTAGTAAGTTTGTGTACTGAACCTTTAGAATAGTGAAAGACAAATATGTATTCAGAAGAGTATGTATTCAGAGCTATAGTATAGTGAAAGACAATTATGTATTTAGAACAGTGCTACAGTGCAGTAGAAGGCAAGTATGAATTCAGGATAGTGAAAACAATTATGTATCTTATGATCATGTAAAGAGAATGTTTAGCAGTGCTTCAATTTCATACTCTTATATCCATAAGTTTGTATGGCCCGGATGTCTGTGGTTCAGTGAACATAAAAATATAGTTTTACAATTGTAGTTAATTGTGCATCATTGTACTTTCTGGAAGGTTTCCACTCCAAAAATTAGGGTTGAAGGTATACTGATACTTATGGTTGATGGATTCAATATTTGGTCTTTCTTATGGTGTTTTCTAGTGTTCTAAAAATTGTTCCTAGTGTTCTGGAAATTGTGTCATCTATTTTGCAGTTTTGTTCAGTTGTTGTCTTGGTCCAAAAATATATTGTGATGACTTATGATGTGGATTGTTGGCATGTGACATGGATTATTATGTGGCATGTCAATCTCTCCATAGAATGTGGGGGTCTAGATTGGTTGTCTTGTTAAGTGGTTCCTTAAGCAATATGTCTACATGTTTGAGAATTTGTTCTGACAAATTATGGATCTACCATCGGGCTATGTCTAGTGTGTTCGTGATCCCTATCTCTCCTAGAGTGGATCATGCTTCATGGTTTAGGTATGGGTTATGCATTTAATTATTATCTCTTATTTGGATGGGTTTGTTCTATATGCAACCTATGCATTTAATGATTATCTTTTATTCAGTTAGGTTCATTCTATCTTTTGGTTTAGATGCTTCTGGAATGGGAGCTTATGGTATTTCTATATTGCCTTGGATGACTTATAACTTAAATTATAATATCCCTTTGGCTTGGCTGACATTGTTGTAATCTCTAATGATCTATCTTGTATATAAGTATAGTTTTTCCTTTGGAATAATGTAAGGTGTGAAGCAAGTAGATAGTGTGTGATCCAGTGAAGATCTAAAGTCAGCAAAGAAGAGTATAGTGATAATAAAAGAGAAGAAAAATCAATGACGATGTGCTTCTAAGGTTGACAGTGTAGTTCAAATCAACTGCATTATCAATAGAATCTCTCTTTAACCTTATAGAGATTTTTATGTATCTTGTCCCTAAGACAGTGAGTCTTGGGTGCACAATTTTGTGTTGTATTGTGCTACTTTGGCAGTGAGACTTTGTTTTGCAAGTCTGGAGCAGTGAACTCCAATTTGTATTGATTTTTGTATTGGTAGTGAGCCTCTAGTTGCAATTCCACTGTAGTAAGCTCCTACTATCTTTTGTAATCAGATTATATACATCAATGAATTATTCTTTGTGGGAAAGTGCTCATCATGGTTTTTCCCATTTTGGGTTTTCCACATATAAATCTAGTGTTCATGTATTGTTGGTTCTATTCATTACTTGCTTAATATTTCATGTGTTGACTATACATATTAGTTGGTGTTGTTTTGGTTTATGTTGATTCAACCCCCCAGCATCTAGAGTGTGTTCAATAGAATGTGCATTGGGAAGATCTTGTGTCTTATGTAGACCATCAATGACTATGGTGTATGTCCCTTCAATAGTTTTCAGACATATTTTCCTGGCCATATAGTTGACCATATTTTTGTCTTGTGTTATGTCAGTCGAACATGCCAAAGTATCATATGCAATGATAGTAGGGATACACCCCCCATTTTCCCTATTACAAATAAATTTAAATGCTTATATTTCCCTCTTAACAAAACATAAACTACCAATTAAAATGGTCTAGGAAACAAATTTTGAGGGGCGTCTTTTCTTTAAGCATATTTTTAATTAACTCTCATGCATTTTTACACCTCATGCAAATTCACATAGGCCACATATCAATGAAATTATAATAAAAAAGAATTGGTAAAGAAAATGTAAAACTGTATCCTCTTCCTTTTCTTTTATCATTCACCCAATCTTGTATGACTAATCTCTTATTCAAATACTGAGCAGATGAATTCTTAGCTTGGACTATATACACGTCCAATCTCTTTTATCACTTAAATTATAATAAACAGTTGAGTAGTTGGCTTTTATGTTCCTTTCTATTTGATTGTCATCATGGTAAATCGATGAAACCAAAATAAATCAAATTGCATGTCAATTCCCTTCTAAGACAACCATAAACTCTACTAGTAGGATTAACATATTTGTTTGATGGTTATGCAAAATAATGCACAAATTTTATTTTGAGGGTAGGGATAATGGATTTAAAGAAGTAATATTAATTTATTTATCCATTATGTAAATGCTAATGACTGTATAAGAATGCATATATCCTCAAAGAAGAATATATTAGATGATAAATTTTATATTTAGAAAGTTTTAATTGAGATAGCTATCAAATAGAGAATTATCCAAGAACTAATGTCTTCAAACCTTATATAAAAGGAATTGGTTTAACACAATTTAGAAAGGAATAAATTTCCTTATGATATTAGTTGGACAAATGCTTATATATTTGTGTGCCTCATTATCAAATGGTGATGTATTTAGAAACTGATCAAATATCAGATTCGACTCCAAGATCCAGCTGCATGCAATAAACCTGTCACAAAGAATGAAGCTACAAAATGGAAAAAGCAGAAACCTCTTGTGCTCAAAGATGTCAAAGCTCAAA
>MU226492.1:3032823-3044202 GCA_018584345.1 Thuja plicata
AGAAACCTCTTGTGCTCAAAGATGTCAAAGCTCAAAAATCTATTATGCAAAAACTAAGAAAAAGTACAAAGCTCAACCTTATGAAAGGTGAGAAAGAAACCCTAAAGGAAAAAACTAGGTTGCACATAATTAATTAATAATGTACCTAAGTGAAGCTTAAGTAACTAGATTAATATAAACTTATATAATTAAATCGATATGATTTAATTAATAAGCATAAAGTAATAATACTCTAACAATGTATAGATAGAATTTTTTTGACTTTGAGTGCCTTTGTAGACATATGGTGTTGCCTAGTGTAATGCATGTGTATGTTCATATATGTTCTTATATGTTCATACTTCTCTAGCACTTTTTGTATATTGATATGTGTGTGTGTGCGCACGCACATGAATGTGAATTTGTGTTACTCCATGCTGAATATATAATCATGTTATGACTTCCATGAGTTGAGATGGAATTAGATTATGTAAAATGGTAGCAAAAGACTACGATAGTTGATTTTTATCTTACTTAAGATATATGCATTTTGTGTGCTTATGACATTGTTATGTTAGTATTTGGGTATGTCATGTTGCACAAATCCATTACTCTTGTTAGTTCTGCATTGTTAGACCTCCTTGTGTTGGGTTAAGTATCTTTTGTGTCATGAAAAATTCTAGGGTATCATAACTACTTTGTGGTAGGGTGGAAACATGCTCTAACAATGTTCTCACCCACACTTTTTCTTGAGTGATTTAGATTTTCAGGAGTTCCTATTAGGATGGTTGTCATATCTTGTACACTCTTCATGGTTGATCATTGTGTAATCCATTTCTTCTCCAATTTGAGGTATATGTTCTTTATGTTTAGCCTTGTTATCATATTTTTTACTTTATATTATGTTGTACATAATCTTTATGTTTATGAGCATGTATATGTGAACATCTGACACTAATTTTCGCTTGTTTATATGTCCTTTTGCATATTAAGTTGATAATGTAAAATTATTTGATGAATTATATGAGACTTTATTACTATAAAATTGTGGTGGTCTTTACATTTTGGTATTAAAGCTCTAGGTAACACTCTAGGGCCTTGAGTTCACTATACTTAGTTGCAACGCTTGATCGCTCCAACCTCGAGTCAAATACTTCTTAATGTATGTTTTTAAGTGATAGTTCTATGAGTCAGTACTTTAACCACATATACCAGCTAGAGTAGGGATATAGTGTCCTAGTTATGGTTACTCCTTACAATAAATGGAAGGGTGTCCCTTGCTTTAGAGTCACAGAAGTGAAAATAACCACCCTCAGGATAGTACCCCTTTTTGTATAAGTTTTTGTTGAGACTTGTGTGGGTATGTGTATAATGTATGACTACTTGATTGGTTTTCTTGTTTAAGTTGCAAATTTTATATGAAATTTTGAAGTGCTTTGTTATGGATGCATTGTATTAAATGATGCGATTGTGCAATTTTTGCCTAGAATGAGCATTCTTGGATGATGATTGAAAATATGAAATTGAATGTGTGAGAAATGCATTTTGAAAGAGGATTTGTGACTATTCACTTCATGGTGTGATAATTAGGGTTATTTGATTCACTCATATTTTATTTTTTAAAGGGATACAGTTCACATTTTGCGTACAAGAGGAAAAACAAATGAATTGATGAGATGAATCCTTTTAAAAAGAAGATCATGATTTTGAATCTATATTTATTTCCTGAACTTAGTATGTCATGCATGAAAATAAAACTCGTAGGAATTTGCAAACATGTTTGCATATTATCCTCTTGGATATTAGATTGTATGAGATTATAAAAAGAAAATGATAGAACCATAAAGTACTTGAAGAGACTATGCAAGTTTATTTGAGATTGCATATCCATTGGATCTATTTTTTTTAAATGTGAACTATATGTATTGCAAGTTATGTATTTATAGTCAAAGGACTATCTTCTACATGTGTGATGCCAAAACAAAAGTAAAATTCTATGAATTATTTTGCATGATTAATTGATGGATGATTCTTGCATAATAGTATTATCATAAGGCACTGAGGCTATGAGTGTCTACCAAAAATAAAGTTTGAATTCAAGATTAGGGATAAATGATGTTTTCATTACCTAGTGTTAAAGTATTTTAGACAAAAAAAAAAGTTATTTGTTTGGTTATTTTCTTTAGTGTCCCTTGGATGCAAGGTGTCGTGTAACTTCTACTCCCTCAATTTGGCTAGTGTTAGTCACTCTATATACGTGAATGATTTTTAATTTTGAGTTTTATTCTCAATTTTTATGAGATTTAGAAGTGTTGTTAGGGCTAACTTTAATTTAGATTTGTAAAATAATTTATAAAATTTGGGCGAATTGAATAATCATGTATCGAATATTGTGGCGATGAAATTTATTTTTAGTTTTCTTGTAATAAACCTTCCACCAATTTTTTTGGTTATCTATTAAATGTGGTTCTTGTTCAAACGTACTCTTATTGATTATGTGCACATCTTTTGTGATTTCGAAGAGATAATTGTGAACCTTTATTTTGAGATTTATTTTATGATCTTGTGGTGGCTAGGATATGTGTTCTATGTTGCTAGTCTTGTATTGTGATATGATGCACTCTATTATGCTCATGTTGTATATTGGTAGAATGTGCAAGAGAGTAGATTGTGGAGAGTGTATCATTCTTATTTTTGCATTCATATTACAACTTAAATATGATTTATATGTTATGGAATGGATATGAACATTGTTATGGATATTAAATATGTGGATATGCAGTGCATGAAGAAATTAATATTAAGCAATATGCATGTGATGTGAGTGTTTGATCCTATGAGAAGCATTACATGTATAGTCATGAGATGAAGAAATTCTCTATGAAATTATTATTAAATGAGATGAGAATATTTTATGACTCTAGCATGCTATTATCAGTACATTTCTATTATGCATGAGGAATTGCATGAAAAATTTACATTGAAAATAATGCATTATTGCATGGAAATAAAAATAGAATAGAATGCATGAGTTTGCATCTTTTTACTTTCTATGTGTGTACATTTGGGAAGCTTACCTTTCAGGGAGGGTGTCAAATATGGACAAGTCAATTATGGACAACAGAGAAGGTGATCCTCTTTCTCAAGGTTCATTGTTATAAAATGTTTCAACCAAAATGAGTGGTTCATGGGAAGAGATGAAACTAGCCTAGCTAAACATTATTGCATAACTCTCTACCATATCCCAATGGTTGGGCATTGCATATTCATGGTATGAATTGCATACAGATACATCAGACTACACTAAGTTAACCCTCGTGCCTTTTTATTTCTAGATTGCTAGGCATTTATAGGGTTGGGAATTATACAAGTAGGTAGAATCCCAAGGGAGTGTAAGGCTTTGTGGTTGAGTGGAAAATCACCTGAACCATGTTTTTGTCTCGATATGTAGAGTACCCTTGAGGGTTAAGGGAAATTAGACTTTTTAATTACACTTTATAATCTACCTACAATTAATGAATGCATGGCGTGAGGGCCATAGATGTGCCACAAATGAATACATTCATGTTAGTGTTTGGATTAAGCATGTGTGTGTGTGTGTGTGTGTGTGTGTGTGTGTGTGTGTGTGTTTTAGATGAAATTATAAAATGTTTAGTTATTTTAAGATGTATTGTTTATGTAATTTCCATTGATGAAGTAATGGACAAATATTTTCTATGATGATTGAGTTAAGATTTATCTTTAATTTTTTGTTGTGGCAAGATAGGTGTGAAGACCTAGGTCACATGAACAACAAAAGTGGATCCACTAACCTTAATAGGTGATTTTTGAGCATGTGTGGATGAAATATGAACTTATTTGAGTACCACATAGTAGGTGGAATGTCAATAAGAAGTATCACGTAGCTTGACCAATACATTATGATGCTAAGGTATGGTATGGTAAGCACAAGTATGTGTGTGAATTATTGAGATAATGGAATCTTATTTTAGCAAGAATGAATGTTTTGAGGAATATTTGATTTTGATTTTGGATTATGACAATAACATGGATTGATGTTTTGGTGTTGCTCCCATGAATGCAGCATATGGAACAACACATCTCAAGAAAGGTAACATTGTTGGAGAAAGGTAGCTTAACATTGTGAAACTACCAAGTAGTAATGGAATTCATGAACACTCACTTAAAACATATTCATAGAATTGATTATTTGATACATGTGTATGTTTGTCCCATCTTAAGTGTGTTTTCTTAAATGTGAGTTTACACTGTCAAAAAAGGAGGAGTTTTATGAATGTGCATGTTAATTTTTCTGAAATATTTACAAAATTGAAAGTTAGAATGTGTTAAAGATAAACGAAAATTGCTAACCATGCTAATTGTTAAATTTGGTAGGAATTATAAACCATGTCTAGTATAAATTTTCTTGAATTGTTTTGGATATATGGCTGACATTTTTATTGATGCATCAGGACAATGCATGTTTTTATGGGGGGAGTATGTAATAACTCTATATTACTACTTATTAATTTATTCAATATTTGATTATTATACTGAACATTAAAAATAATATTAAATATTTATTTTTCGCTTGTACCATCCTAAAAAGTTAGCACCCATAATCAGATGCTTAGTTAGGCCCCATTTTGGAAATTTTGAGATTTTATGTCCGTTATGCTTGGTCTGGCTACCTATCTCCCCTTGATCTAGTATCTACCCTATCTTCTTGGCTTCCCATTTAAATTCTGGTTCCTTTTCCTAGGAATATATCGCCCTAGGCTTTATGTTCTTTGGAAAAAAAATGCCCAAGGTATTTTTTTCCCTAGGGATTGGGCCCAAATTTGAACTAGAGCCTCGTTGTGGTGTTTCAGTGGGAAATTAGATCCCATGGTCAGCATGGCTTAATTTTCAATCCTAAAATGTGAACATTGAAGATTGTTAGAATATTTAATCTTTTCTTGGTTGCATTTATTTAATTTAGGATAAACCAAGATATCCTACATTTATTTAATTAGGAGATTACCATGGAATCCCTACATTTATTTTGTCCTCTAGTCCAAGTTGGAGGACATGTCATTTCTTGCAATTCCTTTGTTAAGGAAATTGGTTTATCTTCCTTAAGAGGATGTTGACACTTTGCACAAGCTTGGATGTTTGCATTCATATATTAGTGAGTTACCTAGTAACTCCTCTCCTCATCTCTATTCAAGAGATTCTCCTCTCTCTTTTATAAGTTGTTACTCTCTCTCTCTCTCTCTCTCTCTCTCTCTCTCTCTCTCTCTCTCTAGGATTATACCTCATTCATAATTCACAAGGGGTTTTCTTTTCTTTTCCCCTTTCAAAACTTCTTGTCTCCTTGACTTGGCTCTTTTGGTGTATGCTCGTAGTTTTTGCATTTCTCATGGTAACAATCTTGTTTTCAAATAACTCTCTTGGATTCTTGTTTATTTCCTTTCTCTTGAATTTTTCCTTTTATGGTATCAGAGCTTGGGTTACTAATCCTTGTTTGAGTGAAATTTGTTGAAGGTTACCAATCTGTGGAGCTCACTTTCTTGGGGAAATTTTTTGAGGAGAGAGGTAGAAACTCTTATTCTAACTCATTGTGTTGCAAGTTTTTTTTTGAATTGTTTTGGTTTGGACAGCTTGTCGTCAAACCCATTTTATCTTACATCTAATATTTGTGTACGAACCCCCTTTGGAAGGCTTGCCGCTAGAGAGTTTCCTGCATTTATTTTAATTTTTTTTAACAAAAACCTCCTTACCTCAATCAGAAAACTGCAAGGTGGAAGTTTTCTTCTTGTCTCTAAGTTTTATTGTATTCTGTATTTGTTTCATCTGCAGTTTTATACTAATCTATAGGTTTATATTTTGTTTTGATCTCCAGGTTTTTCTTCCATTACTGTGCATTTATATTGATAAAATGTGTATAACTCACGTTTTCATTGCAAGTTTCATTGTAATCACTATATTTAATTGTTTCATTTGCATCTTATCTCTGTCTATGTTTTTCATTTCTCTAACTGGGTTGATTTGTAGGTTTATATATATTGTTCAATCTATGCGTGCATTTTTTTATTATATATCACAGTATTACCTTGTTTGCCTCGCATATTGAAACTAAATAAATAATTATTTAAAATTGTTTATAATTTGCATACTGTTTACATTTTCAATTTTAGGATTGCAACATATTAAAAAGGAACTACGGCTTTGGTTTATATGTTTACAACATTAGAAATTTTTTTGGCTTGTATTATTGGTCCTTATTCACTCCTCCTCAACCAGCAACTTGTCTTAGCACTCTTAGTCTTTGGAAGGAGTTAGCATTCTGTCCTCCCATCATATCGTGTCTCCCTCCTCTCACTGTGCATCTTAGAAAGGTGCGTAAGCCATTTACAGGTATCTTCCATTATTTTGAGGCTCTTCGCTTAGACTCCTCGCCCCCAATACATTTTTTTTTTGCAGTATCATTTACCATCCCTATGTCTTTTCTACTATCTTTTCAATCTAAGTCGTCTCTCCACTATCCTTGCGGCCTGTGAGGTACATATCAGACCACCATAGGAAGAAACTCAAGGAACCTATTACTCTCTTTCTAAAGAGAGGAGCAAAGAGGATTGCAGAGATTTCAACCGCTCCCTAAGTGCATACGCTCCCACCCTCTAAACCGCATCACTATTATTTGAAGCGTGGAGTTCAATCTACAAGGGTGAAAAATCTTGTACATGATGCTCCTCCAAACACTACAAGGACTTTGATTCATTCAAACTTTGCGTAATTATTCCAACCCAAACACATTCTTTTACTGATCACATTGCCTGCTACATTCGGTTACATTGGATTCGTTGGTTATAACTTGTGTTGCATTGGTGCTTAGTTGAATTAAACACTGCCTGGTATCGGTTTGGTATTGGGTGTTTAACTTAATAATGTTTCTTCCTTGCATATCATTTTTACATCTTCCCCGTGTAAGGTAACATATTGCTACGTTGCCAACCGCTCCATCCTAATTGTCACTCAATCCCAGTGTTTTTTGAATCTTCACAGTTAGACAGTCGTTTCCACCACCTCTGCCAATTCTCAAACGTAACTGTAACTATTCTGCCTTATTTCCTGCATTTTTTTATTTTCTTTTAAAAATAGTTTTCCCAGTTTTGAAATAGCTAAATAGCTGACCATTCAAAACATTTTTTTAAATCTTTGACTTTTTTTTTAAAACATAGTTTAATTATATTGTTTTCAAATAGTTTAAAAACATTGGTGTTAGTTTGTAACATTAAATTGGTTTTTAATTATTTAAATACATTGTTTTTTACAAAAATAGGTTTTTAAAATAAAATTTAGTATAGTTTACATAAAAAAAATTAAACCTTACATTTCAATTGTTTTAACTAAGCATTTTAATTTTTTGTTCAATAGTTTAAATTTAAGCTTTTAACAAAAATTTAAACTTTTTTTAAAACATTTATTTAAACTATTCCAACATTTATTAACATTGTGTTAAATTTTATTTTAGGATTCTTTGACATTTATTTATTACCATTTCTAACATGTTTTTGATTAATTATAAAGTTTAACTCCTTTATTTCTATGTTATTGTATATTTATGTCTAATTTAATTCCTGAGTTTAAATTAAGAAACTCTCACTATCATGCATGGAAAATATATTTCAATAGTTCTACTTATCATTTATGGAATTTCAAACACTTTGTTAGACATCACACATTCCACTTCAGAAGCGAGTTCCAATGCTACTTCCACTTAGCATGAAAATGAAATAATTTTTATTACACAAAGGGAGTAAATTCTTTCCTTTCCAGCTTATCTTTTGTTCATGATTTTTCAATCATGTTAACTTTATCTCAATTTTTATATAAAATATGTGCCATCTGAATAATCCAATGCAAACAAAGTCATTGCTCATGCTAAAATTTTAGTTTGTTCAAGTATTGTGAGTTATCTAACGATATTTCCTTGATGAGTATTATTATTGATTTTATTGATTAGAATGAATTTCTGTCAATTTTAGTATGGTTTTATACCATCTATTTGAATGCACTTTGTTGCATTTTTTTGTAATTTGTGTAGGGTGCCCTGTTTATAAGGTTAACCATGGATGATACTTTAGTTGTACCTTATTCATAGTTACCTTTTTTGGGACCCATGGAGTTTCCCTCCATCTGATGATTGGTATGCACTTACTTCAGTTGATATTTATCAACTTCGTCCATTTTTTCCTCATAGTGAGGACGATGTTCTTGAAATTTGTTGGATTTCTCATATATTTGAAATTCCATATTTTTTTTTAACATTCATAATCCTTAGAACAGATTATTATATAAAATATGTCAATAATTTTGTCAATGATGGATTAACATCACTTTGTATTAAGTTTGAGCTATCCATTCCCTATACATATCAATGAAGTGGAAGCATAGATCATTTGTTATAGTTTCTCTTAATTTTGGTTTAGTTTCTTATCTCCTTGATGGTTCCTTAATTCTGGTACATGAGTGTAGACATGATTGGAAAATCAAATCAAATGTTGATTTCGTGTTTGAGTCATATGTTCTACTGGATTTTGGGTTCTTCTCTCTCATATTCTTCATTGTATGTGACTAATGTGATATGATTTTGCATGCTTCATTGCTTATATTGTGGGTCATGAACGTTGTGGATTAATCACCCATTCACTTGCAGTGAGATGACTCATTAGTGGATTGTCTATATCTCTGTGATTGATGCAATGTTGATGCAGATTTCATTAGTTGGCCTTGTCTGTGGTCATTTGTGCATTAGTATGTTTATTTTGGGATGAGGGGATGAGTGATGTTTATGGTACCTGGTTTGTTCATTTTAGACTTGGAGCATGTGATTATATCTTGATATCATGATAGCTTGAATGCACTTTTAGTAGGGAGCTTATGGATTCATCTCTAACCCTTATCAATCTTATTTTAAAGCTATAAAAGATACTTTAAAGCTAAATTATTTATGATACAAATTATGTGTTTATTTTCAAAGGATATACTGATTTGTATCTAGGGTAAATCCCAATTATTATAAATCTACTTGTGGATATTATTTCTTGGTTGGTTCAGGTGCCATTTCTTGGAGAAGTAAAAAGGAACACTCTATTTTTATTGTTCTACTAAAGCTGGATATAAAGGATGTACTAATGCCTCTAAAGAAGCTTTATGGATTAGAAGGTTACTTCAAGATTTGGATCTACCTCAACAAGAGCCTACACCTTTGTATTATGACAACCAAAGTGTCATTTCTTTGTCAAAGCATCTTATTTATCATGAAAGGAAAAAGCATATTGCTCTACAACATCACTTTATTAGAGAACAAATTGAAAACAAGCAAGTTCCCCTCATCTATTGCAAGAGAGAAGATCAAGTTGCAAATATTTTGACAAAGGCCTCTTTCTAAAAGAATTTCAATATCAGTATAACAATTTGGGTTTGATACCAATTGATGTAAAACTCCCCAAGTAAAGATTAAGGGGGGTGTTAGAATATTTAATCTTTCCTTGGTTGTATTTATTTAATTTAGGATAAACCACTTGGTATCCTATATTTATTTAAATAGGAGATGCCTATGAAATCTCTACATGTATTTTGTCCTCTAGTCCAAGTGGGAGGACATGTCAATTCTTTTAATTTCTTATTAAGGAAATTAATTTATCCTCCTTAAGAGGATGTTGACACTTTCCACACACCTACTATAGATGTTGGCATTCATAGATTGGTGAGTTACTTATTAACTCCTCTCCTCATCTTTATTTAAGAGATGTTCCTCTCTCATTTCTAGGTTGTTATTATAATGAGCCTCTATCTCTCTCTAAGCTTATTCCTCATTCATAATTCACAAGGGGTTTTTCTTTAATTTTCCCCTTTCAAACTTCTTGTCTCTCTTGGTGTATGTGTTGGAATTATATTGGAATGATATACAAAGAGGGGAGGGGTGAATCAGTACCTCTAAAACATTTCTTGGTTAGCCCATTAACCCTTAATCATCAATTTGTAAATTATCTTATCTAATTGTTCATCTTTCTTTATGTATATGCAATCATATCATAAGTTCTTTATTATGTAACCATACAAGAAACATTCATGAAAATAGAAAACACATGACACAAAATATGATATCGCAGAAAACTCCTGTTAGGAAGTAAAAACTATGGTGGGGATTGTTACCCACAAGATTTCACTATCTGTAGATAAGAAGGGGCTGTTAAGGCTTACAATTGGTCACTTCTGACGACCTACCTTGTTAGGAGTATTACAGTGGAGACCTATTAAGATCTATTTCATTTGAAGCTTTAGCAACACTGTTAAGTGTGCACTCTGTGAAGAGATTTGTAAAGAATTGTTAAGTCCACCTTCTACAAAAAGATTTTAGATGTGATGCACTTGTTAGAATGCAACTACATAAGTATTTTATATGATGATTTATTTAATCTCTAATTTCTTATAACAGATCCAATAAAGCTTCCTATGTACAAGTAATCATCCTTCCATGATTGAATAATACCTTTGTCTGCTCGTCAGTAGCCTCTGTGTGTTCTTGACAACTGATATGATCTATTTCTGAACTTTGCATGAATTTTGCCTTCTGCTCCTTAGATGCTCATTGTGGCTATCAACAACAATGAATTCATAACTCACAATTGATTTGAACATCAATTCTTGATTCATGCTTCGCAAGTTAACTCTAGATCCAAGGTTTACAACTTGACCTTGATCTTTTGTTAGATATGTTTTAGATCCATTAGGATGCTTTAAAACATTTACATAAAGCTTTCTTGACCCTCAAGTTATGATTTAAAACAAATTAAAACTCTATAAATAGAATTACATTGCTTTATCTGACATGTAAAACTCAGATCCACTATTTGCGGGTTCTCTAACTGACTGTCGGTTCTGACAGTCAGTTTTCTTTTCCGTCAGTGTTCCTTTCTTGAACTAGTCCTCGGGTATGCCTTTTCTGCTCTATCAATTTTGTTCTTAAAACTGTGTCGTCGGTGATTATCTCAATGTTATGTTATTGACCCGTCGGTGATGTCCTATTCACTTCGTCGGTGCAACACTTGTCAGTGTTCGTCGATCAATTCCATACTTAGCATTTTCTCATGACCTTTGTGTTCTGTCAGGTATGCTCGTTGTCCATCGATAATGCTTGTAGTCTGCTAGTAATGCTTGTACTAATGATCTCTGTCAATGTTTTTCACTAAGTGTACTAATGGAAAAATTAATGTCATCAATCTCCCCTTTGACATTAGTATCAAAAACATGATATGTGCAACATATTGAGTGTATTAGTATGTACACCTATGTATACTCCTTCCTTAGTCATTTGAATGACTCCCCCTATGTATATGCCAGTAAGTGTAA
>MU226492.1:3063517-3139569 GCA_018584345.1 Thuja plicata
CACAAATGGGGATTTGCAAATCCATATTCGCATTCAATTTAGAGGTCACCAAACAAGGAATTGCACCCCATAACCGGGTTATGGGCTGCATAACCCGGTTATGGGGTGCAACCAAATGGGCCCTAATGGAATATCAATTCATTTAAAAACCCATTGAATATTGAGATCAATGAATGATAACTCTTTGGCTTTTTAGATCACAGGATGAAAAACCTTTTGTTTATGTGTCAAAGTTTTATACAATTTGTAAGCAACTAATAATATAGGATAAAATAGAAAATGTTGATAGTCATTAATATATGTTAGGTCATTAATAGGCTTATTTTCTTGATAACAAAATAGTGTTACATCCTAATTTTGATTTCTTCATATTTTCTTGTACTAAAAATTTATATGATGATATATTCAAGATATATATGTTTTATCACATATTTTGCAAACATTGATCACATGCGGTTTTTAGGAATAATACACAAATACTTACCTTTTGTTAACTTGTCTGAATTGATCAATAGGAAGAGGCGACCTAATTTCAAAATCAACAATTTGCTCTACACATAGTTGGTAAAGGTGTCCTACTTTATAAACAACCTACCAACCTTAACAGGTATGCTTGTACCTTTAGACTTTTTATTGGCACACAACTTATATACCACTATGCTTTTAACAAAAAAATGTCGTTCCTTTCTTACAAAAAATTATGCTACTTATAGTTTCCAAAAAAAAATTAATTTTGATAGTATAATAATTCCTTGAAGCTAATCTTGATCAAATTTGACTACGTCTTTTTACAAAGTATTAAATGTCTCTTACAAAATTGAATATTGTTCTCATACACCTTAATACAATTTTTTTGTCCATGACCCAGACTAATTACATTTACTTTGTCAACCAAATTCTACTACCCAATATCTAATCTTGGTAAAAATTTCACCCAATCAATTGTTGATTCTTTTTTTACTTCTTTTTATTCAAATGTATAATATAAGGCCATTCCATTTTAGGTCCACATTGGAAGACATTTACTACTACACCCACCATGATTATTTCTTGACTTACTACTTATACAATATTTACATTCACTTCTCTCAGGAAATGACAACAACTACAAATAGTCATGAAATCATTCAAATCTAAAGTGGAGATACAACAAAAAGTGTTAGTAGCCCCTTAATTCCAGTGGAAGCAATGACTAAACTACCAAAATCATGTTTCTCTGTGAATAAACCAAGATGCCTAACAATTGATGTCCAGTGTCTATCTTCAGTTGTATCGACCAGCTACCATGATATTGTACATAACTTCAAACCTCAATGCCAATTTTCATCGATTGTGGAATAAATGGACGTCATAAAACTTCAAGATAGTTGCACTGAGTTGGAGGGGCTATGCACTTTCATTAGGGAGATGTATTATGATCAACACTATGAAAATGGTGCAACACCCTCCATAATTATGCATATGAGATGTACTTGAACAAAATGTGATCATTTATCTTACCTTACCACTATGTAACCTGAGTACAACTATCTATACAGATTATCTAATATAACTAGAAAGGCTTCTATTTTTTGCACTATGTAACATATCTATAGACATGGGTTTAAATTTTTGATACAATAAATTAAAAAATCCTCTCTTCTAAATATATTTTCTTTACAAGAATGTAATTCTTCCTAGGTTGAGTATTGTTAAATTGGCTTGTTTACATAGAGAGAATGTTATCATATGCAACATTCTAAAAAACAACACAACCCTATATCCTTGCTCTCGACTAATTTAGAATAGGGAAAAAGATAAAACTCATCAATTTATATAACAATGTGTTTAGTTTTTTTTTAAACCTATTTAAGTGTATCATGCTCAAACTACTTCACCTCAATTTTAACTTCATTACGGAAATAATTATTCTTACATGACATAACCACCAAATTTCAAATTACTT
Source organism: Thuja plicata (assembly GCA_018584345.1). Classification (NCBI taxonomy): domain Eukaryota; kingdom Viridiplantae; phylum Streptophyta; class Pinopsida; order Cupressales; family Cupressaceae; genus Thuja; species Thuja plicata. Next base: position 3,065,463 of record MU226492.1, read on the forward strand.
GCAAGTTGCTCCCTTCCTTTGACATTATACTTCAAGGTGGAAACTTTAACTACAGGTTCCCTTGCAATGATTCTTGCAGGCACATCTCTTATTGACACATACTTACAAGTTATATATGTACACTCCATTCACCAGCCTCGTTCTACAAGTACCAAATACCGACTACAACTCTCTGATGGTACACACACCTATTCTTCTCTACTTCTAGACAAATTCAAGGATCTTATCATTGAAGAAGCTTTAGTGAAGGGCTCTATTATTTGCCTGAAGCAATATTCTTACAAAATGTTCCACAACTTGACGTACGCCCTTTATTGGCCACTACCATTTAATGTTTCTTGTTTTCCCGCCTAAATCTCCTTGCTAAATTATCCATCTCCTTTCTTTGCAGGGAACTCTTGATTGATAACTTTGGTATACTCTTAAATAATGCAGTGATATTTGGATCTCCAATTCCACTCCTTATAGATGCTAACTACCTTTGATCTTCAACATCTAGAGATGCATCAAACTCTTCTCCAACTACATAGTATTTCATACAAAACATGGCTCCTTTTCAATCACACCTCATTAAAACATTGACTCCATACCATAGGCACTGGTCCATTGAGGGTCAAACATTAGAAAAACCTCTAATCCATGAAGGGTAAGTGCACAAAGATGGGGGACCAAAAAGGGGGTATAAGATGCCACTTTTTTTTTGAAATCAGCAAACTCTGAACTTCAATGAGAAATTGAGGATAGCTACACTCAAAATTTTAAAATGTGACAAAAACAAGAGTTTCTCTACTCTGAATCTAGTTTCTAAACTACTAATTAATTTTAGAAATGGTGGAGATTAAGGCCATCAAAAAGGGGGAGAAAAAAAAGTGGTCCTATTTTTTGTGAAAAACATAACATAGTGTCTCGTGTGCTCCCCCTAAAATGTTAACTTTTTTTTTTTAAATTAATTGCTCTAGTGAGAAATTAGCTAACACCATCTAGTTTATCCCGGATTTTTCTACTAATTTTTTTATGAAAGTGTGATTTTTTGCCATTTTCCGAAGTGGACACATCCTGAAAGCGTGAAATTTTTGTGTGCTCCCTCTAGAAATCATTGAAAACTAATTGAAAATTAAAACTTCTTTTATTTAAAGTGTGTATAATGGAGTCTAGTTTCTAAAAATGTAATTTTTTTTCAATTTTCGATGAACGAGCCAAAATCTAAGCCCAAATGAATACACGTTGGTTTTTGACAAAAAATAGACATACTTAGAAAAGAAATTAGAGATGAAAAGCTTAACATAATGAGAATTCAAAATAAATTACATGGGTAGATAGTTATCAGAGAGATCTAAAATATCATGTCGTCTAATTTTATCATTATTGAACCACATGCAAACCTGACAGGGAGCACACAAGAAAAAATGTTATTTTTTTTAGGTTTTCTGGAAAACACGTCTCAGACCTGTTTGAATCCTCCAAGCCTTTGGGTTGGGAATCTAAGGAAAATCCAAGCCTTAGGCTTGGTAAACTTCAATGTCGTTAAAAGGGTGTGCGCCCTATAGGGCGCATGCCCTATACTCACTATAGGGCGTACGCCCTATATTAGACACAAAATAACAAAATGAGAGAGAGAGAGAGAGAGAGAGAGTACATCTTAGGGGTCATAAGGGGTCTTACGGTGTCCTAAGGCATAGTGATATGTTCTATGACCCCTTAAGACTTATTAATGTCTACTAGGAACCCTAAGATGTATTCTTAGGGTTCCTAAGGGGTCGTAAGGTTTATTAAGGGGTCCTAGGACACATTAATGCCTCTTACGACCCCTTATGACCCCTTACAACCCCTTAGGAAGCATAAGAGTATATATTAAGGGTCATAAGGTGTTGTAAGGGGGCCTTGGACCCATTAATGTGTCCTTACACCCCTTATGAACCTTACAACTCCTTAACAAGCCTAAGAGTACATCTTAGAGGTCGTAAGGTGTCTTAAGGACCCCTTAAGGCCCCTTACGACCCTTAAGATGTAATTTAAGGCTTCCTAAGGGGTTGTAAGGTGTCATAAGCAATTGTAGGACACATTTATGGGTCCTAGGACCCCTTAAGACACCTTAGTACCCATTAGGAACCATAAGAATACATATTAGGGTTCCTAGTACATATTAACAGGTCTTAACGGGTCATATTACACATTACTATGACTTAAGACCCCTAACAACCCTTAAGATGTACTCTAAGGCTTCCTAAGGGGTCGTAAAGTGTCATAAGCGGTCATAGGATGCATTAATGGGTCCTAGGGCCCCTTAAGACACCTAGTACCCATTAGGAACCATAAGAATACATATTAGGGTTCCTTGTACACATAAGGGGTCTTAAGGGGTCATAAGACACATTATTGTGTCTTGCGACAACATAACACCCCTTACGACCCCTACGATGTATTCTTAGGGTTCCTAATGGGTTGTAAGGGGTCATAAGGGTTCATAGAACACATTAATGGGTCTTAGGACCCCTTAAAACACCTAAGTACCCATAAGGACGGCTAAGAATACATATTAGGGGTTAGATTACGCATTAAGGGGTTAGATTACACATTACTATGTCTTATGACCCCTTGAGACCGCTTATGACTCTTAAGATGTCATCTAAGGCTTCCTAAGGGGTTGTAAGGTGTCATAAGATGTTGTAGGACACATTAGTGGGTCCTAGGACCCCTCAAGACACCTTAGTACCTACAAGGACCCCTAAGAATACATATTAGAGGTTTGATTACACATTAAGGGGTTTAAGGGGTCATAATACACATTACTATGACTTAGAACCCCTTAAGACCCCTTACGACCCTTAAGATATACTCTAAGGCTTCCCAAGGGGTTTTAAGGTGTCAAAAGTGGTTGTAGAATACATTAATGGGTCCTAGAACCCCTTAAGACATCTTAGTACCCATTAGGAACCATAAGAATGCATATTAGGGTTCGTAGTACACATTAACGAGTCTTAAGGGGTACGATCCCTAAGATGTACTCTTAGGTTTCCTAATGGGTAGTAAGGGTTCATAATGAGTTGTAGGATTCATTAATGGATCCTAGGACCCCTTAAGACACCTTAGTACCCATTAAGACCCCTTTTGACCCTTAAGATGTACTCTAAGGATTCCTAAGGGCTCGTAAGGTGTAATAAGCAGTCATAGGACATACTAATGGGTCCTAGTAACTCTTAAGACACCTTAGTACCCATTAGGAACCATAAGAATATATATTAGGGTTCCTAGTACACATTAACGAGTCTTAAGGGGTCATCGGACACATTACTATGTTTTAGGACACTATAAGACCTCTTACGACCCCTAATATGTACTCTTAGACTTTTGAACAGGTCGTAAGGTGTCATAAGGGTTCGTACAATGCATTAATGCATCCTAGGACCCCTTAAGACACCTTATGACCCCTAATATGTACTCTTAGGCTTCCTAAGGGGTTGTAAGAGGTCATAAGGGGTCGTAGGAGTCATTAATGATTTCTAGAAACCCTTAAGACACCTCACAGCCCCTTAGGAACCCTAAGAATACATATTAGGGGTCCTAGTATACATTGAGGTGTCTTAAGGGGTCATGGGACATATTAGTGTGTTTTAGGACCCCATAAGACCCCTTACGACCCCTAATATGTACTCTTAGGCTTCATAAGGGGTTGTAAGGGGTTGTAGGATGCATTAATGGGTCTTACTGCCCCTTAAAACACCTTACGACCTCTAATATGTACTCTTAGTCTTCTTAAGGGGTCATAAGTGGTCATAAGGGGTTTTAGGATGCATTAATGGGTGTTAGGACACCTTAAGACACCTTAGTACCTCTTACAAACCCTAAGAATACATATTAGGGGTCCTAGTACACATTTAGAGGTCTTAAGGGGTCACATGACACATTAATGTGTCTTAGGACACCATAAGACCCCTTACGACCCCTAAGATGTACTCATATGCTTCCTAAGGGGTCATAACGTGTCATAAGGGGTTGTAGGATGCATTAATGGGTCCTTGTACCCCTTAAGACACCTTACAACCACTAAGTTGTAATCTTAGGCTTCTTAAGGAATTGTAAGGGTCATAAGGGGTTGAAGGACACATTAAGGGGTCCTAGGACCCCTTAAGACACCTTACAACCCTTCATATGTACTCTTAGACTTCCTAAGGGGTCATAAGTGGTCATAAGTGGTTGTAAGATGTATTAATGTGTCCTAGGTCCCCTTAAGAAACCTTACAACCCATTAGGAACCATAAGAATACATCTTAGTGTTCCTAGTACACATTAACAGGGCTTAAGGGGTCATAGAACATATTACTATGTCTTGGGACATGATAAGACCCCTTACAACCTGTAAGATATACTCTTAGGCTTCCTAGTGTGTGTGTGTGTGTGTGTGTGTGTGTGCGTGTGTGTGTGTGTGTGTGTGTGTGTGAGAGAGAGAGAGAGAGAGCCCTTAAAACACCTTAGTACCCATTAGGAACCATAAGAATACATATTATGGTTCCTAGTACACATTAATGGGTTTTAAGCGGTCATATGACACATTACTGTGTTTTAGGACACCATAAGACCCCTTACGACTCCTAAGATGTACTCTTAGGGTTCCTAATGGGTCGTAAGGGGCAATAATGGGTCGTAGGATGCATTAATGGGTCATAGTTCCCCTTAAGACACCTTAGTACCTATAAGGACCCCTAAGAATACATATTAGGGGTTTGAATACACATTAAGGGGTTTTAAGGGGTCATAAGACATATTACTATGTCTTAGGACCCGTTAAGACCACTTGCGACCCTTAAGATGTACTTAGGATTTCTAAGGGTTCGTAAGGTGTCATAAGCAGTTGTAGGACATATTAATTGATCCTAGTACCCCTTAAGACGCCTTAGTACCCATTAAGAACCATAAGAATACATAATAGGGTTCCTAGTACACATTAACATGTCTTAAGGGGTCATAGGACACATTATTGTATTTTAGGACACCATAAGACCCCTTTATGACCCCTAAGATGTACTCTTAGGCTTCCTAAGGGGTTTTAAAGGGGTCATAAGGGGTTGTAGGATGCATTAATGGGTCATTGTACCCCTTAAGATACCTTACGACTTCTAATATGTACTCTTAGGCTTGTTAAGGAGTTGTAAGGGTCATAAGGGGTGTAAGGGCACATTAATGGGTCCTAGGACCCCTTAAGACACTTACGACCCTTAATATGTACTCTTATGCTTCCTAAGGGGTTGTAAGGGGTCATAAGTGGTTGTAAGATGCATTAATGTGTCCTAGGACCCCTTAAGAAACCTTACAAACCCTTAGGAACCCTAAGAATACCATTTTAGGGTTCCTAGTACACATTAACAGGTCTTAAGGGATCATAGAACATATCACTATGCCTTAGGACACCATAAGACCCCTTATGACCCCTAAGATATACTCTTAGGCTTCCTAGAGAGAAAGAGAGAGAGGGATCTCTCTCTCTCTCTCTCTCTCTCTCTCTCTCCCTCCTTTAAAGCGGAAGTGTGTCTAACATAGGGCGTACGCCCTATAGGGTATACACCCTATTAAGAACACAAAATAGGATAGAGGGCGTGTGCCCTATGTCTTGGGCAATCCAATACATAGGGCATGTGCCCTATAGGGTGCATGCCCTATGTGCATATGGAGGACCAAAAAGGTATTTTCCACCTTTTTGGTCCCCCATCTTGGTGCATATACCCTGAATACAAATATGTTGGTCATGATGGGAAGTTTTTTGGCTTTGAATTGATTGACAAAGAAGGCTCTGAAATCCATGTGACTTATTGTAATAAACTAGTTGATGAGTTCTACAATGTTATTCACCTTGGTTATCTATACAAGATCTCTAGCAGTCACATTAAAGTAGCCGATACCAAATATAGAAATTTGACAAACCCATATGAAATACTCCCCCTAATCTCATCAACAATAAATCCTTCCACATGCATAGACTCTAAAATACCCAAGCATAGCCCTCAAATATAGAGCATAGATTCACTAGACGCATTTCCTATAAACTCCCTTATAGATGTCATTGGCATACTTGTATCTTTCACTCCTTCATCAATCATACAAAAAAGAGATGACATTGAGACAAAGAAATGTACAGCTACAATAAATAGTATTCAAGTTGTACCATAGATGTTCCACTATGGGGTCACCATTGTGAAGTTGAAGGCAAACAAAACTTTAATATGTCTATACAACCAACCCCGCTTGTTATTTTGATCAAATCTACATGTCTAATATTGTGGAATGGAAAAGAAATTGATACCACCTTTTCAACCTCTGTTATAATCAATCCAAATTTGTCTAAAGCATCTGCATTACAAATATGTTATGTAATTGTAGGGAATAACCAACCTTATGTACCCTGGTCAAAAGGCCATATTTCCCACACAATTTTGTAAATCCAATAAATATCTCTACTATCACCAATAAAAGGTTTCCCAACACACACTCTATTTTTATAAAGGTGACTATCACAAAATTTCTCTTGGACAACTTTTACTACCTTTCTTGTCCACTAGTAAATAGTGCCCCAAATATTCTAATGAGCTCTCTAACTGTGCTTATAACTACATGCTCAAGATGGACTTTCAAGATGAGACGAGTGAATTTATTAAAGTTACTTCATATGAAGGACCGTTAATTTATTTGATGGGGGTACCTGCATAAGACTTTCAACTTCTACTAGTTGAGCCTGATGTTGCCAAACACATCTTGGACAATGTTATCAATTTTCAATTTCTCTTTGAACTTAGCATCAAAATGAATTCTTTCAGGGGTGAAGAAACACAAAGTATTGTAGTTAAAACCCTAAAGCTTGAATAAAATTTTCAATTGAAGCTCAGTAAAGCTACCTATCCATAATTTTTAGTTTCTACCACAGTGTTATGTTTTCTTGTTTCCCACAAATGTCAAGATAATTGTTCTTGTGTAAAGATACATAAAAATATTGTTGCCTTGTTTTGTGACACCAAAACATGTATTTAAATATATTTCCATATCCTAAAATGATGTAAGTATTTTTCCCTTGTTGGTTAACACATACATATAGCATATAGGTTCATTCGAAATATGCACTATTTTATTTGCATGTTGTATTATTCCCAAAAATTCTCTACAATACATGAACCTTTTGTTGTTCAAATTCTTCCTGTGTCATTTCAAGCATATATGTCAAAACATGTTGGCTAAATTTATAATTTCCAAATTTAATATTTACAGCTTGTCATGTACATATACTCTTCAACATGACTGCAAAACATTATTAAATAATATGTTTCCACTCTTCTCTTGTTCTTTATTCATACAACCAATTAGCATACAAAACATTCAATTACCTCAAATAAAACTCTCATTCAAATCGATCATAGCATTAAAGGTGTCATGGAATGGAAAACACTGTTAAACCAATACATATAATACTTTCACATGTAATTTCATCTATAGAAATACCAACATAGGTTGTCTTACTTTTATATATTCGAAAGAAAGATGATCAAACCATTTTATTGCGAGAGTTCCTTTGTACGAGTTGCACCTTCTATTGACAATTATACTTTCACTTTTTGTATACATATTCAAACCACTAAACTCAACTTTCAAATAGTTTAAAATATCATCTATTTTACCTACATTTGATCTTTCACAATATATAAGTATTTAATTGCAAGAACACTAATTGCAGATATACCACATCCCTCTGATTGGGCGTATATCTATAAATGGACATACACAATAATAACAAACAAGAAAAATGTTCTCATTTAATGTTGGAGGTTCAACAGGATCCATAGCTAAATCTTCCTCCATACGAGAGAATGCCATTTGGATTTCCTCTCCTCCTGGCTGGATTAAATCCAATTTTGACAGAGTAGCAAAGGCGAATCCGGGCCCTGCTGGATATGGAGGTATAATTTGGGATGACATGGCCAACTATCTTGTTGCCATGGCATTTCCCATTGGTGTCCATACCAACCACGTGGTGGAGATGATCACTCTCCTTCAAACTTTAAAATTAATTAATGAGGGAATTCCCTCGAATGTGTGGATTGAAGGTGATTCGATGAATATATTAAATTACATTAAAGGTATTACTAAGCCATCATGGTCTATCAAGGATATTATTGATGAGGATTATATAATCATTAACTCTTTCACCAATGTCATTATATCACATAACTTCAGGGAAGTGAACTATACTATGGATGTGTTGGCAAACATCACAGTTAAGGCTGAGGGTATCATGATCTGGCACGGTGGTAGTGATTTGACTGTTGAGGTGAAGGCCAAGTTGGTATATGATCTGACTCATAGTAAGCGAGAAGATTTGGAAAATCTCAAAAAGCTCTCATGAAATTATGCATGTCATTAAATGCAGTTAATAGGGTTACATAAAGGTTTGTCTTTCTCAAGAATATGAATTGTAGACACACATATACTTGCACTTTAAACAATCTGATTTTGAATATTTTTATCTATCTCTATCTTGTTTCTACCATTTCTATTGACAACCTATTCTTGAAAGGTATCATGGGGGGTGGGCTTAACCGTAAGGAGCCAAAGAAATGGAAGAAATGGAAGAATAAAAGAGATGTCTGGGATAAGCTCAACAAGGGTGGCCTCACTAACTACATGGAGTGCCTTCATGGCTCAAAATATGTTGTCACAAAAGATTTTGTTGAAAGCTAGAAGGATGGTAGATTACCAAAGACCTAATTTTTGAGGTTACGGGTTTAAAAACCAAGGGCTTGAAGTTCTACAGGGACAAGAAGATATCCCAGAAGTCTATTCAACACTTCCCACGGGATAAGGCAGAAGTTGAGAGTTTGGCGAAAGACTCTGGGGGGTGTTATGATGTCAACTCCATCAAAGAATTATGGGTGAAGGTTCTTACGGTGGTTATGGAGTACATCTCGTTGTATGGGAGGTATAAAAGGGCTCATTCTTACCATTTCATTTTGTTATGTCATTTCCGACATAAGGTGAGGGTTTTGTTTCCTTTCTAACTTTTTCACTCTCTCCGTCATAGTATTATTGACCACACGAAAAACAAAAGTAAGCCCATTCTGCATGAGGGCCTGAATCTCCTTATTGTAGAGCATGTTAATAAAATTGTTGTTACCATTACCCTTATTCTCTCGTCGAGAGACTCTGGCTATGCAAAAGATTTGGGTAAAAGGATTAGGGTGGGGGAGGATATGGCAGAGCTGACAGTTAAAAAATTAAAATTTGAGAAAAATAAGGGAATGGACACGGACTCTGATGGTGAGAGTGCTGACGGTTATGAAGAAACTAATTATATCCCCCATTCCCAGTCTAAAGATAAGATTCAGGAGTCTATGTTGGTCTCGGTGAGTGTTTATGGTGATGAAGAGGACAAGTCTTTGATTTCCCATATCACCAAGGAGAAAGGAATTGAACCTGAAGACATCAAGGGGGATGTGGTGGTCAGAAAGTTCCAATATTGGTCAACTATGTGAGAACTAAAGATCATGATGTACCCATTTCTCTGAAGCTCGAGGTGGTTATGGAAGTTCAGTCAAAGAGGAAGGAGGAGGATACCCTAGGTCAGGACATTTCTAAGAAGGGTAATATCCCTTCTAGTTCTATAAATATTCTTTTTTCTAGAACAGTGGATATGCAGGAGAGGAATGTTCAACTCCTTCAAGATGATATGGACGACAAAATTGAACCCCCATTTGGAGTTTTTCAAACTATGAAGGCAATGTATATGTACTCATTTCAACTTATGAAATGGATATTTAAGGAAATCAAAAGCCTCCATCTCAGCTTTCGTTCTTTGTCTGCTCAAGTGGATTTAATTCAAGGTAATCAGGATTCTGGGTCGGCCAGGGTTGATGGTAAAAAGAACAAGAAGGATGAAAATAATTTGAAGACTCTGTGTGACAGATTTAACATCTTGGAGAACACTTGGAAGAAATATATGAAGGATAAAAATATCTTTATGGGTTCTTCCATGGAGTGTTTTAACTCTAAATTGGAGTTGGATATTGGTTCCCCTGTTGTGAATATTGAGGATGGAAAAGATGACATGGAGGATGCAGGTCTGGGAAAGCGCACGCATTTTGCCAAAAAGAAGAAATTCCAAGACAGGATCTCGGAGCTTTCAGACTTCAATGTTACCATCAAGAAGGTCTCTGAGGCTAAGAAGGAAGCCGAAGGAACTCTCTTGGAGTTTTCCTAGATCTTGTTGTTCCCCTTCTTTTTTGTTCAATCATCTTTTGGCTTTTGGTTGTCGGGTGGCCTACCTGGTTTTTGGCTTTTTCTCTGGTTTTCTATTTTGGTCCTGGGTGTTGTGGGTTGGGTCTCATTCCTATTTTTTTTTAGTGGTTTTAATTCTTATATCTTTTTTGTAAGGTTTGTAAGGGGTTTTGGGTCCCCATAAAACCTATTTTTACCAGCAATCAAAAACAAGAAAAATGTTCTCAAAGTTATCAGAAGCAATGAACAAGGTACCATGCAACGAAGGACATCATCAATAAAATAATATGAGAAAGTTTCCAAAGCCTTGTCGATAAAGCATCTACTTCCACCCTACCAGCTTCACCTAGGCCAACCCATCTACAAATACATTTGCCTCAAATAAGAAATAAAACTCAACTCTACCCACTATCCCAGACATACTCTCCACATTTTTCTCATGATTATTGCATAGTTAGAGACAATTTCCATTGCAAATTAGATAACCTTTATAATATTTTAGCATGACTAGTCTGCATGGAAAGATGTCCAGGAATAAAAACAAGGAAATCAAATAGATTAGCCACTTGTTATAGATGTTGAATAGGACAAATAAATGAGAGGGGGGTGAATCAGTTATTCACAAACACTTTTTAAAAATTTTACTGAACCGGTAAGAACTTAAACAATTTAGAAACTTATAACAAATGTAAACATGAAAGCAAATAACTATCAACACAAAGAACACCAAAATTTATGTGGAAACCCAAGTTGGGAAAAACCATGGAGAAGCTCATTCACATGAAATGAACACCAGTTAAGGTGACACTGATTAAGGTGATTTTTAAAAGGGCTCGCTGCTAGTTTTCTCACTGTGTGTTGGCTCACTTTTGGTTGGGTTCACTACCAAAAAATAAGAAAGGCTCACTGCCAATTACAAATAGGCTCACTACTAGAATATAAGAAATAAAAGGAAGAATCCACCACTAAAATTACTGTTACCGATACTCTGCAAACAAAAAATATATAACATTTTGTTATTGATTGTATCAATACGCACATACATGAACACAAATATTTCCTAGTGAGATTCACATTTATTTCGCATATTACTTGCATCCAAGCAACTACACCAACAACTAAGAATATCGCTCTCTTTATACTACTCAATGCCATCAACCAAGTTGGCCAAACCAATTTGAAATGATCACACTAAAACATTACCATGGTGGTAAGGAATGAAATTTGGATCACCTCACTCAATACAACATGCTTTGCACATGTCAACATGCTACACAATCTCTGAGATCTTTGGTACCAATGGATATGATTTATGCATTACAATTCAAATGCATCAACCGAAGCACAACAAAAATGTCCAAGATAGGACCAATCCAAAACAAATGTTCCACCATATTTTTCACACTAAAAGGGACCATCACTGACATGGATAAGGATAAACATGTAAAGAACATCTTTCAGTGAACACTTCCATCGATACACCATTACCAATAGCCAAATCATAAGTGAACCATCTCAATACATTGGATATGTTTCCATCAATGAAAAAGAAAAGAATAGAATCAACCTAGCATTCTAATTGATGTAGAGGAGAGTGGAGGACAAATGGATTTATAGGTGAAATGCAAGGTTCCCAATTACTCACAATGACTCCAATGACACCCAAATGGCTTCCAATGACCAAATACTAACCAATACTTGAACCAATGCTCCCAATGGATTATAAAGTTTGGAAATACCTATATCTTGGAGTAATCCAATATTTTTTAGACTCCTGCACTGACTCCAACCCTCGAGTTCACTATTTTTGCCTTAGTAGGCCTAAAAATCCTTGTAGCCCTATTCTCATTATTTTCTGCAAATTACTCCCAACTTTCCCAAAAAAATGAACAAAATATTTATAGATTAAGATACCCATTTAGGTTTTACACAACATGTCTCATAATTAGGTATAGGTACTTTGTAACACAAGGGTCAAAAAACTATTGTCTCACTTTTCTCCCTAGACCTAATAGGTCACTTTTACAAAGGAACCCTATCCCAGATTCAACACCCAACCTTTCCACTTTGCACAAAGTGTTTATATGGTCCCAATTGGAATAATTTTAATTCAATTTGGTTATACTATCTTCCTATACCCAAAAGTCCCAAATCACTCCTCACAACCCTTAAAAACTAGGGCTCTCTCAATCTTGACCCTCCAATCACTTTCTCAAACATCCAATGATGGATTCACCTTCCCCTTGAAATTTTGGAACATAATCAATCATAAAACACATCCCTCCAATGGCTAGAATCCATGTTGCTACACCCTAGCACCCATTTTAGTGCTCTTCCAACACCACAATTAGATTATCATCACCCAAAACTTCACTTATCCTACAACCTAAGGTTAGATTCATATGATAAAATTCAAATCATGATCATTCTGTGAGAAACAAAAAAGAAAAATTCATGGAATGATCATTTATCCTCCATAGTGCTCAAAATATTCAAGAAATCTCAAAATTTGAAGCTCTGTTAGACAAACTAGTAAATGACTAACCCAATAAGGAATCTCAAAACATTATAATTGATTCAAATAGTATTTATTGATGTTCTTAAATCATTATAAAATATTAGATAATGAAAACAACTCAAAATACCATAAGTAGTTTACACAAATCAGAGATTTTATTGTAATTCTCGGTGCAGTCTGTACATCTACCTCCTATACTATAGTCATGAATTTCATATGATTTATAGGGGTTATATATATGGTGTTACAACTTCCTTAAACTGATTCTTATCGGTTGGAAAGCATTGGAATACCAAACAACTCTTAATCCAATTTTCCCTCTAAACAACTACTAACCGTTAGAATTCAAATATTTGAATTTCTAACCTTTGTTTTATTACTTTATTTGTATCTTAACTTATCAAACTTATATATAGATTCATCCTAGGATATATTTACCCTATCTAGGACCCTATCACCTATTTAGATCCCATATAGGCACTATTGGCCCCCTTACAAACATTTTGGTCCTAGGGTCCTTATCAGGACCTTTAGGACTTTTCATCTTGATATTGAGTTGATCATTAAAAATGGCCATGATTGGCCTCAAAACATCCCAATTCACCTTTATGGATGTTTTGGAATATCCCTTCAAATCTTGTTCCCTTAGGTGTTCAAATGTCCTTCTAGGTTCCCTTGCACCATACACCCCTGGTGAAGAAGAACTTTTGCCCCAAAAGTTCAAGGGCCTTGTCTTTACACCCATAATCTTCCTTTATGGTATTCTACAACTAGATATTCCTTGGGAAAACTCTCCATATCCTCCCTTTGATCCTTCAACCATATGATTAGAAATATAAAAGGAAAATGCATCATCCATCACATATGTTGGTTGTTTGGAGAAGTCAAGGAAACTCTAAATGTACTACCCTTTCATTTGCACCTTAAGGTCCAAAAGACACCTATTCTAACCCTCCATGGATAGATCCATCACTCCCTTTGTGGATTCTACTAGAGGACACAAAACAGTCCCTACTTGTATCCCCGAATTCGGCCACCTTTCACCCTTAAGTTCACTGCTCACACACTCTTTCTTCTGCACCAATAAGGACCTCTTAGACTCTTGTACTTCCTTCGGAAACTTACTATCCTAGTACCCCTACAAATCAATACATTCCTTCTCTCCAAAACAAATTATTCTTGATTCAAATGAACCACTACTTTGCAAAGGTCTCAAAACAAACTTCTTACCATCCTTGTGTACTAGATAGGTGTTCTTGAACCTATCATGTATTTTCCTTCTCTCTAAAATGACAACATGTTATAGGCACCACATCACATATTACCCTTTCCTTGTAATTACCAATTAAAAATTTGGCATAAGATTGCTCCCTAATCACAAGGCTTTGTTCATCACTTACCTGTGAGGCCCTATAGGGTCTAGACTGTGCAAACTTCTCTAATTGTAACTTGTTCACCATTTCATAAGAAACAAAGTTATAAAAAGAACCATAATCTATTATCATTTTATAAACCTTACCCTTACTCAAACAATTTGTTTTTAAAATGGATACCTCTAGCCTTCTTTGTTGTTGCATGGCTGCTCCTTTTCCTACCATGAGACATTCACCAATTTTAGGATACGCACAATCTATCCATCCTTCTTCCTCTTATTGTTCATCTTTTCTATGGTCACATTTGTCTTATTTCAACTCAACTCTCCTATCAAGTTTCCTTGTATCTTTCTCAGGAAACTTGTAGAAAGGATGCCCTACCTCTCCATAGTTGAAACACTTACCATTGAAGCCTCTTCCTACTCCAAATCTGCAACCACCTCTTTTCCCATTCCTCTGTTCAAACATAGACTCCTTTCCCTTTTCATTACTGCTTTGTTATTGTCCTTCATTGGATATATTTCCTTTGGCCCTAATTTATTGTTTGTTTCCACCTCCTTGTCTTTATTGTCTCCTCTTTACCTTGTCCTCAGCCTTGATGACTAATTTGTAACATTCCTCCATAGTGTCAGGGGTAGTTAGACTAAGTTCATCTTGAAAATTGAACCTTATCCCTCCCAATTATCTTGCTACCTTTTCCTCTTCATCCTCGTCATGTGAAATCCTGATATCCAACTTGTGGAACTCCTCGGTGTACCTTTGGACATTCATGTCCTTTTGTCTCAAACTTTGCATCTTCTTGTACACATGTAACTTGTAGTCTTTAGGAAGGAAATTCTCCTTCATTTTTTCCATCATCCTTGGGCATGAAGTGATTCTGGCCACTCCCTTCTTCCATCTATCATACTACAAACCATCCCACCAAAGTAATGCATGCCCCTTCAATCTAGACTTTGCAATCTTCACCTTTTGTTCATCCTCAACATCTTCACAATCAAAAAAAAATCCACAGCATTGAACCAATCAATCAAATCTTCATCAGTCATTCTTCCATCATACATAGGGATATCAGAATTACCCTTGTATTCATTACCTTTAATGGCTTTAACAAGTTTTGTCATCCTTGCATCCTCAGGATCAATCTCTTCCCTTGGTGCCCTCTCTTCTTCTTCTGCTTCTTCTTCTTCATGGTCTTTTTCTCTTGGGTTCTTACTGATCTTCCTCTTCATCTTCTCCATCTCTTATTTCATCTTCTTTCTCTCTTCATCATATTGTGCCACAATCTTGGCAAGCTCCATGTTTGTCAATATTGGAGGCATCTTGAGCCTCTTCACCAAATACTTAAAACTCTTCTTCTGAAATAAACCCTTTCCCTTCTCCCAAATTTATCTTCTATGCTTTGATACCACTCTATGTAGAGGAGAGTGGAGGGAAAATGGATTTATAGGTGAAATGCAAGGTTCCCAATTACCCTCAATTACTCCAATGACACCTAACTGGCTTCCAATGACCAAATACTAAGCAATACTTGAACCAATGTTCCCAATGGTTTAGAAATTTTTTAAATACATATCTTGGAGTAATCCAATAGGTGTCAGACTCCTTCACTGACTTCAACCCTCGTGATCACTATTTTTACCTTAGTAGGCCAAGAAATCCTTGTAGCCCTATTCTCACTATTTTTTGCAAATTACTCCCAACTTTCCCAATCAACTGAACAAACTCTTTATAGATTCAGATACCCATTTAGGTTTTACACAAAAAATCTCATAATTAGGTATAGGTACTTTGGAATACAAGGGTCAAAAAATTGTTTTCTCACTTTTCTCCTTAGACCTAATAGATCACTTTTCTCCTTAGACCTAATAGATTCAACACCCAACCTTGCCACTTTTCACAGAGTGTTAATATGGTCCCAATTGGAGGAATTTGAAATCAATTTGGTTATACTGGCTTCCTATACCCAAAAGCCACAAATAACTCCTCAAAGCCCTTAAAAACTAGGGCTCTCTCAATCTTGACCCTCCAAGCACTTTCTCAAACATCCAATGATGGATTCACCTTCCCCTTGAAATTTGGGAACATGATCAATCATAAAACATAGCCCTCCCATAGCTAGAATCCATGTTGCTACACCCTTGCACCCATTTTAGTGCTCTTCCAACACCACAATTAGATGATCATCACCCAAAACTTCACTTCTCCTGAAACCTAAGGTTAGATTAATATGATACAAGTCAAATAATGATCATTCCATGAGAAACAACAAAGAAAAATTCATGGAATGATCATTTATCCTCCATAGTGCTCAAAATATTCAAGAAATCTCAGAATTTGAAGCTTTGTCAGACAAACCAATAAATGACTAACCCAATAAAGAATCTTAGAACTTTAGGATTTATTCAAATAGTTTTTATTGATGTTAGTCAATAATTATAAAAGCATAGATAATGAAAACAACTCAAAATACCATAAGTAGTTTACACAAATTAGTGATTTTATTGCAATTATGGGTGCAGTCTGCACATCTACCTCCTCTACCATACTCCTACGTTTCATATGATTTATAGGGGTTACATATATGGCGTTAAAACTTCCTCAAACCAATTCTAATCGGTTGGAAAATATTGGAATACCAAATAACTCTTAATCCAATTTTCCCTCCAAACAACTACTAACCATTAGAATTCAAATATTTGAATTTCTAACCTTTGTTTTATTACTTTATTTGTATTTTAACTTATCAAACTTCTATCCAGATTCATAATAGGATCTATTTACCCTATCTAGGACTCTCTTACCTATTTAGATCCCATATAGGCACTATTGGCCCCCCTTACAAACATTTTGGTCCTAGGGTCCTTATCAGGACCTTTAGGACTTTTCATCTTGATATTGAATTGATCATTACAAATGGTCATGATTGGCCTGAAAAAATCCCAATTCACCTTGATGGATGTTCTGGAATCTCCCTTCAAATCTTGTTCCCTGAGGTGTTCAAATGTCCTTCTAGGTGCCCTTGCACCACTAACAATATCCCCATTTGTCATTAATGGCAACATTCATCAATAACAAAGCCAAACATCTCACTGCTAAAAGTTATCAGCATCAAAGTTCTTTGTCATTCTTCTTCAACTATTCTTCCCCCCCTTTGAAAACAATGAAAAAGGGCCAAACTCCCCCTTACTGACTCACTCTACTCCCCCTGAGAAGAAGCCCCAAGCATTGATCCAAAAGTGATTAAACATGAAATTCACTAGACCAATGCATACACGAGTGCATTTACTAAATACTAGGAAGGGGCAAAATGCCTAGCTCCCCCTGAGATACTTAAAAATATCTTTTCTCACAGGTTTTGTAAATATATCTTCTATATGTTCCTTTGTAGGCACATACTCAAGCCTCACTTTATTCTCTAAGACCTTCTCTCTCTAGAAATGATACCTAATAGATATATTTTTTGTTCTGGAATGTTGCACTGAATTCTTTAAAATATATATAGCATTGTTATTATCATACATTGTTGAAATTGTCTCATCAAAATTTATACCAATATCCTTCAAATTTTGTTTCATCCATAATACCTGAGTACAACATGAGGATGTTGCAATGTATTTTGATTCAATAGTTGATAATGTTACAAAATCCTACTTCTTGCTTGACCAAGAAACCAACCAGGAGCCAAGAAAATAATCCCCACCACTAGTACTTCTCTGGTTATCCATACAACTAGCCCAATTTGCATCAATATAAGTTGTCAATGTGAAATATGAACTTTTTAGATACCGTAATCGAAATTATTTTGTTCCCTTCAAATATCTAAAAATTCTCTTTACTGCCATAACATGTGATTCTTTTGGTTCTTGCTGAAATATAGCTACCAAACATATTGCATACATAATATCTAATCTAGTAGCAGTCTGATATAGTAGTCCTCCAATCATTGATCTATACTTACTTTCATCAACCTTCAATGAATTAGCTTCCTCAGTCAACTTACATCTAGTAATAGTAGGAGTACATATTGGTTTAGAACTTTCCAAACAAAACTTTTTCAATAATTCCTTGACATACATGGGTTGAGAAATGAAAATTCCTTTACTATTCTGATTTACCTGCAATCCAAGAAAGAAATTTAACTCGCCAATCAAGGACATCTCAAATTCCTTCTGCATCTCCTTTTTAAATTTCCTACACAAGCCATCTTTTCTTCCAAAAATAATGACATCAACATAAACCACAACACTCAAAATATGATCTGAATAAATTATGTAATACAAATTACTATTTTCTTACCCTTTCTGAAAATCTTGTCCAATCATATATCTATACAATCAATCATACCAGGCCATGGGTTTCTGCTTTAATCCATGCAAGGCCTTCTTCAATCTGCACACAACACCCAAATTAATTTTTGATCTGAATCCTTCTGGTTGTTCAATGTAAACTTCTTCTTTCATCTTTTCATTCAATAATGTTGACTTAACATTCGTCTGATAAACCTTGAAATATTTGAATGCTATGAATGCAAGAAATATCTTAATCACCTCCATCTGGGCAATAGGGGTGCAAGTTTCATCAATTTTTATGCCTTCAATTTGAGTGTAACCTTTGTATACTAACCTTTCCTTATTCCTCATTATCATACCATTATCATCCATCTTGATCCTGAAAACCCACTTAAAACAAATTATATTCTTGCCAATTGGTCTAGCACAAGTTCCCAAGTTTGATTCTTCTCTATTTGATCAAGTTCTTCCTTCATTGTTTTTATCGTGTTTTGATGAATACATGATTCTTCCACAGTTTTAGACTCAATTTCTAAAATAAACATAATAGAACTTTCTCTTATGTTGATCTACTTCTAGTAACAACTCCTCTACTCTTATCAACAATAATCTGATTCTCAAAGTGATTTCTTTGTATATACCTTGGTGTCTTAGTTGTGGATGTCAGTGTTGGTTGTGTCTCTTCCTCCTCTTTTCCTTTGTCTTTTGTATCAGACTCATATTCAATGTGCTTCTTAGAAGTCTTCTGAAAATCATCATCAACCTTCACATTTGCACTTTCAACAATCATATTTAGTCTCTTGTTGTAACACCGGTAAAATTTTCTCTTTGTAGAATATCCTAGAAATATGCATTCATCTGCTCTGCTATCAAATTTCCAAGTGTCCTCATCTTTCCAAATATAGCATCTACTTCCAAAAATCTTGAAATACTTTACTGTAGGTTCTCTTCCATGCCATAGCTCATATGATGTCCTATCATACTTCTTTTGGTAAAGTACTCAGTTAAGTGTGTACATAGTTGTATATATTGCTTCTCTCCAATAAACCTCTAAAAAAACTTTCTTCTTTTATGATTGTCTTTGTTTCTTCCTATATTGTCTGATTCATTCTTTCCACTACATCATTATGTTGTGATGTTCTAGTTTCTGAAAATTGTCTCTTGATTCCATGTTTCTCACAGAAATTCTCAAACTCATTAGATGTAAATTCTCCTCCTTTCTCAGATCTCAAAAATTTGATTTTTCTACCACATTAATTTTCAACTCTTTCTTTAAAAATATTGAAATTCTCAAACACTTCTAATTTTTCTCTTAGAAATGCAACAAGTTAATCTTGAATAATCATCAATAAAGAGTATGAAGTATATCTCACCTTGTAAACTCCTTATTCTGGTAGGATCACACAAGTCGATGTGCACTAGATCCTGTAAACCAATAGATGAATAATCCTTAGGTTTGAATGATTCTCTTCGTTGATTTCCTTCCTAACATCCTTTACAGATAACATTGTCTGGTTTACACAATCTAGGTAAGTCTCTTACTACACATGGTGAACTGATTCTTACCAAGTTATCAAAATTAATGTAACACTTCCTCCGGTGCCAAATCCAACTGTCATTATTCTGAGAGAATAATAATTCTTCTGTAGCTTCTTCAAGTTGATACATGTTCCTTCCTATCCGTTTTCCAACTGCAATTACTGCTCCTGATCTTTTATGAATTTCACATCCTTCATTCTTGAACACAGCAGCATAGGCATTCTCACACATCTTCCCAACACTCAAGAGATTGTGAGAGGACCCCTTCACATAATATACTTTTTCAATGTTATACTTTCCATCAAAATTTATTGAACCTCTACCAACAATATATGTTGCCTTATCACCAAATCTAACAGGACCACCATCATATTTCTCAAGTGTTTCAAATTTAATTTTATCACTATTTATATGATTTGAGCATCTACTATCAATCAACCATTCATTTTTTTTCCTCCTAACATAAAAATAAATCTCAACATTATCATCAACTTCAGGACATATGTTAGAAATATCAATCCCTGGTTTTTCTTCTTCAGCATAGAATAAACAATCTTTTATTTCTGACTCGTCATCTAAAATACTAGCATCTTCATTAACATAGTAAGATTTAGTGTTGACTTTCTTAAATTTCTACCTAGGACCTTTCTCCAGATACCTAGTAGCGAAATGACCAATATTCCCATATCTAAAGCATTTAAGAGGTAACATACCTTTGTATTTGCTAGTACCTTTCTTAATCTTCCTTCCAAAGTTCACTTCCATCTCATATGAACTTCATCACCATCCGAGTCTTCCTCTGACTTTGTGACTTTAAATGATATCTCATATTTTCTCTTCTATTTTCCAAATTTCCTTATTTCAAATGCAGTTAGGGTGAAAAACAATTTATCTCTAGTAAACTTATGTGGATTATAAACTTCTTCAATTGTCGAGATCTTGTCGTTGTAACTATCTAGTAGGGAAATCAAAATATTTTCCATAACATATTCATTTCTAATATTTCCTCATTCATCCTTGACTTCATTCACTACATTGTCAACCCTCTAAAATTATCTTATTATGCCTTCACCTTCTTCCATTCTCAGATTTTCATAATGTTTCTTAGTTGTTAACTTCTTGGATAACTTAACTCTATCGTTGTCTTCATAAATCTCTTTTAATTTTCCCAAAATTATTAAGCAGACTTTGATGAAATAACCTTGGCTAACTCAGTCTTTTATAAAGCACTAAATATTTCATACCTTGCTTTCTCATTCTCCTCATATGTTGTGATTTCATCTGGAGTAGTGTGGCCATTCTAAGGTAACACATACTTATTCTCCACATGCTTCCACATGGTGTAACTGATCGAGATCATATATCCTCTCATCTTATCCTTCCATGAACTGTAATAAGATCCATAAAATATATGGATGTTCAATTTGTGTGCCATCAAATCTGCCTTACGAAGTTAAACTCTTCATTGAGGAACCAAGCTCTGATACCGATTGTTGAAAAGGTCAAATAACTAAGAGGGGGGTTGAATTATTTATTCAGATACACTTATTAAAACTTTTAATAAATTGGTAAGCAGTTAAACAATTCAAAAATGTATAATAGATGTAAACATGAAAGCACAAAGTCATCAACACAAAGAACACCAGAATTTATGTGGAAACCCAAACTAGTAAAAATAACAGAGAAAATAATTCTCATTAAATGAACATTGATTAAGATGGCACTAATTAAGGTTATTTTTACAAGGTCTCATTGCTATTTTTCTCACTGTGGGTTGGCTCACTGTCTATTGGGTTCACCACCCAAAAATAAGAAAGGCTCACTACCAATACATATGTGCTCACTGCCAGAATATACGAAATAAAAGCAAGAATCGACCACTAAAATTCCTTCCACCAATACTCCGTAATACATAAATGATATAATGGTATGAAACTAATTACATCAACTCACACATACATAAACACATAGATCTTTCCTTGTCATACTCAAATTCATTTCACATATTACTTGCATCCAAGAAACCACACCAACAACTAGGAATATCGCTCTCTTTATGCTACTTGATGCCATTAAAAAATTCAGCTTAAACCAATTTGAAATAGGTCATGCCGAAACATTCCCATTGTGGTAAGGAATGAAATGTGGACCACCTCACTTAAGTATAACACACTTTGCACACATCAACGCACTACACAATCTTTGAGATCTTTGGTACCAACGGATAGGATCTAAACATTACAATTCAAATACATCAAACAAAGCACAATGAACACATCCAATATAGGACCGATCTAAAATAAACGTTCCACCATATTTTGTTCACTAAAAGGGACCATTACCAACATAGATAAGGATAAACATGTAAAAGATATATTTTGGTGAACACTTCTACCAATACACCATTACCAGTAGCCAAACCATAAGTGAACCATATCAATACATTGGATATTTTGACATCAATGGCAACCATTAATGACAAAAAAAAGAATAGAATCAACCTCACATTCTAAAAATATATGCGCATCTGAAAGAAATGGAAATTTCTTCTCAAAATGGAATAATATGGACCCTAGTGAGAAGCCTCAATGTTTACAAATTCTAACTCAAATTGAGAAGATGTTGATTGCAAGAATGAGTCTTATCCTTCAAGTTACTTATGAAAAAGGTGGGAAACTAAAATATAGTGGCCACACTCTATGTTTTCCGTCTAGATATTTCTATAGTTGCATCTTTCTTACCCAGGCAAATAGATGGTTTGGACATAATAATAGTGAATAAAGAAAACATTGGCCATCAACAATAAAACTTATATGTTAGTATAGGTCGCTTCCATGGAGAATTAAAATATTAAATATGAAATGACCCATATTAAAAAGATATGCAGCTAGATGACTCTACATTATCATCTATGCCCCTTCATTCCACTGACATTTATGACCTTTTATACATGACCACTTCAAATCTTGACCCTACTGATAGAACCTCCATACAAATAGAAGTAACAGAAGATGTGATGAAATTAATTTTCCATTAGTATACAAACAACACTTTCGGTATGCCTACACCGGAAGATAGGAAAGAGAAAACCGAAGATCAAATTAAGAGATCACCAAAATGACTAAGTAAAGAGAGAGGAAACCGATGACACAAGTTAGTGTGTAAACCAAAAATCACAAAGCACAAAGATAAAGTGGAACCTGATAGAGGAACCTGAAATGAAATTTACAATGCAGACCAACAAGACAGATACACTACAACCGATAGACAAAACTGAAGGACAGTCAAGCATGACTGACACACAGAACTGAAAGTCAGTTGCAGCCCGCAAAAAGTGGATCTGACTTCCACGTCAGATAAAGAAAGTATATTCTATTTATAGGATATTTAATTGTTTTAAATCCATTTCTTTAGGGACAAGAAACATTATTGTAAGTTCTTTAATCAGTCTAACTAATTGAAAACACATAGACTAGGAGATCAAGGTATAAGTTGTAAACCTGATCTTAGAGTTAACATTTGTTTATCATAACTTGATGAAGTCAATCCATCTATAAATATATGATGCAATCATTCATTATGCATGGATGTGATAAGAAAAAAGAGAGAGGAGAACAGAACGAGCACATCTATGGATTGAATTGAGAGTTTCAAGAGTCAAGAACAATGAAACAAGGATTTGGTTAGAAGAACCAAGAACATAGGAAACCAATAATCAGAGGTATTAATCAATTACAATTAGGTGATAATTCTCTTTCATGTGAACTAAATTGGATCTGTAACAGCAATAGGAGATTGCATTTACCAGGTCAATTTGTAATTTTCTATCATTCTAACAAGTGGAGCAAAGTGTAAAAATCCTTTCAAGGAAGGTGGATTTAACATTCCAACATCAAATCTCTTAACTGAGTGCACACTTAACAGTGTTTCTAAAGCTCTTAATAGAGAAGACTTTAACAAGTCTCCACTGATACTCCTAACAGGGTAGATCATCAGAAGTGATCAAATTGTAAGCCTTAACCGGCCCCTTCCAATCTGCAGATAGTGAAGTTTTGTGGGTGTCATCCCCACCGCAATTTTTACTTCCTAACAGGAGTTTTTTGTGATATCATATCTTTTGTTATGTGTCAATTACTTTCATGAATGTTTCTATGAATGATTCACATGTTTATTAATGTTATGAATTGATATAACTCACATCAAGATAGTATAGATCAGATTGAATGGACATACAATTGATTACAAAGGTTAATTGAATAAAGGATACAAAAAGTTTTAGAGGTACTGATTCACCCCCCCCCCCTCTCAGTACATACTTCCCATTAATCCCAACAATTGGTATCAGATCTAAGTCTCTTCTTGGAAAGCTTAAAGGCTTAAGAGAAAAGATGATACAATGGAGAAGTACAAACTTGATAAAAATATTGAGAACAAAAATCTTGAAATTCAGATGTTCTTTAAATAGTATAAAGAAGCTAGAATCAAGATGAGAGAGCTATTCGATGAAATAAAAGGTATGGAAACTCAGAGCAATGAAAGAGATTATCAAGAAGAAGAGATACCAGATTTCTTTGAGTCTTCAGGATCAACTACAAGCAAAGCATCAGATACATCAGGAGAAAGCGTCACAAGCCTAACTGAAATCAATCTACATCTAGCTAGACAAGTTAAATCTTCACAAATCAGTCAAGAGACACAGATGGTAAGAATGATTGATATCATGAACAATGCTAGACAGGCTGAACAAGAAAGAACACTAGCTATTGATGATAGAAGAAAGATCACAGAAAAGCTACAAGAAAAGGAGTCTGAAATACAAAGATTTACAGTGCATCACCATGAGATAACAAATCAGATTATTCTTATGAGTCAAGAAGCAAACAGAATAAATGTTGAACTCATTGAAAGAATAGAAGCTATCGATGAACTGAGGGGTGAGAATGAAAAGCTAAATCATGAATTAAGAATACAACAACAGCATAATGAAATTATCAAAAAGGCTGAAGAAAGCAATAGAAGAATGGATGGTTTTCTTGAGGGACAACAAGGAGTCAACAACAAAAATGGTCTAGGCTTTACCAAAAATGGAGAATCATCAAATCAATCCAATCCAAAGAATGTCTATGAAAATCCAAGACCAATAAATCTTACAAGTAATCACTGTGGAAAGCAAGGCCATACATCAAATGTATGTAGAGGCAAAATGAAAGCTATTCCTAAATCTACATCTTCATTCATAGGATTCTATTATAAATGTAACAAGAAAGGTCATAAAGCATATGAATTTAAGTCTGAGATGAAACAACCAAAGAAGGAAACCTACATGGACAAATACTTTCCAACATGCAAAATGAATGGGCACACAACTCTAGAATGATGGAAAAACAAAAGACAAACATGGAAGCCTAAAGGTCAAGAAACTCCCTATCAACCGAAGAGAATCAGTAATTAGTATGTATGGGACTACAATACTTGGACAAATTGTACAGCATGTGGAAGATATGGTCACATTGCTGCAAACTATATGAGACAATGGATTAGAAAGTCTAGAGGCTGGACTAACCCTGGAATGGCATGCTTACACTGTCATAAAGTTGGTCATCTCAAGAAAGACTGCAGAGACCGAATGACATAAACAAGCACATATCCCTATGGAAACACCATTGAAGATATCCGAAGGGCTAGAGAAAAAATGTGGAGAAAAGCTTCAAGAAATGATGAAGTTGGAATGAGAAATGCAAATGGTGACACCCCATCCAATGGATTAGGTGACATCACCAACCCCACCTAAGTAGAACAACTAAGTATGGAACTGCATTACCCCAAGCTATTACTTTACATTAGTTCCATAATATGTTGATATAAATCCAAATTAGCATAAGAAAGATGCATCATGATTGTACTTGTTGAAATATGTCATAATTATTCTTTCGGGCATATATACCGAAATTCATCGATATACACTCAAATTTAAGACTGCTTACATTTCTCGAGAAGCGTTGGTTAAATGGTAAAATTTTCTAGTATAGACGGAGCCTCGTCGGTAAACAAGCACATGAACAGGTTGTCAGTGATACCAAAACCTGTCAGTAAAAGAAAAGTGAACATCAACTATTCCAAAACATTGTAAGCATCACCAATGGAAGTAAAGTCTTCACCGACGAACTCAATCTTTATACACCGAGGAGTTGGTAAGCATTTATGGCATGCATTTTAGCGCAATGGCTATAAATAGGGCATCAAAATGACTCATTTGTCACGACACCCAAAGCAGAGCAACCAAAGGTATTTTCGAGTGAAAATCAAGTGAGCTATAGAGGGATCATGACTCGACCTCCAGCACTCCAAAGCAGTTTAGGAATCTTTGCAAACATAAACAGTAAGTTCTTCGAGACCGACAACCCCATTTTTACGCATTACGCAGAAGCCCTAAATATTTTGAAAATGGCATTGACCTCGCGAACTGCAAAATCCAAGAATGCAAAGAAAAATGAGTTCAATCTCATCAAGAACACATCATGTGAGGAACCTGGCTATAAGATCCATCCTGAGGTTGCCTCACAACCCGACGACGCTGGTGCATTTTCACACATTCCAGCTAGGTTTTTACTGGTTGAACATGTCTGATCCTTCATACATTGCATGATAGCATAAATAGGAAGCTTAGAGGTTGAAGAAGCCTACAAGAATCTCTACAATGATGATGGAACACTCAAGGAAGAACACAAACACATTGAAGTGAAAGGGCTCACCAATGCCCTAATATTCTCGAAATTCTTCAAAACCAAATGGATTCGGTTAGCACTGAGCAGAATGCATAACAAAAAGTTATGGTTGGATGAACCAAAGGCAGTAACCCGAGATGTCATCCATGTGGTCATTAGTTACCCTATAACTGATAAATTTAAGGCACTTAAGCATCCACCAAAGGAAAAAACCAAAAAGATGACAGGAGCCAAATGGGATGGTCGAGGATTGAAAGTAACAACTATAATTGATGATGAGATCAAGTTTGGTGCATGTGTTTTGGGCTACAAATTCTTCCAGAAAAGAAGATTAAGTAGCATAGCATCGGGTGTAGTGGACACAGCCTACAAAATTGTGAAGAAAGGTACACAATTGGACTTATCTGAGCTACTCCTAAATCAGTTAAAGGACAACCTAAAGACAATCAGGAATGCTAAGTCAAACACTTGTAAGTTTGGCTCACTAATAATGTGTATCTTCTTTTATTTTCAAGAAAATTTTCCATCGGTAGGAGATATAAAATGGGATAGCACCAAATTGGTCACCATGCAAATCAGTGAGCACATAGCTGTACTAGGAGATAACTTTGAAATAGTCATGGATGAATACTTCAATGTATTCAAAGACTGAATGCAAAAGAGGGTAAGAATCCCAAAGAAAATCATTGAGAAATACAAGGATGAGATATGCTTTAGGGTTGACACAGATAATACTTAGATCAAACCTGTTGTAGCAAGGACAGCATGGTTGCAACCACTGGAATATGAGATTAACATTGATCTTGAAACAAAGGAAATCGATGCCTTAATCAATGAACCATTGGAAAAGAAGCAACCAAGGTTTGGCACATATGAAGAGGCCAAGGCAAGAATTAAATTGGGCCTAGTTGTCAAGAAGATAGTCAAAAAGAAGGACAAGATGGTGAAGAATCTCAAAAAGATTATGTCTGCAACCGAGGAAGAAGCTGAGGAAGATGAAGAAGTTGAACAAGAGGAGGAAACTGAAGAACATGTATATGTTAGTAAAGATCAAGAAAAGGATGACTCTGAGGAAATGAAGTTAGATTCACCACCTCCTCCACCATCTAAGAAACTAAGGACAACAACTGCTTCAAGGACTAGAAGCCAAACATCCAAATAATCTACTCCTTCACCTCTAAAGAAAGGAAAGGTCAGGACTTACAAGAGGAAAGATCCCACACCAAAAAGAGGGTAGAACAAGAAAGGAAAGAAAATCATCAGAACCCGAGAGGACATAGAAGACACTGAGCAAGATGAAGCCTTAGAGGCAGAGAATGTCAAGGTAAAAGAACCTGACACTATTGATGATATTTGTGTTTATATTGCAAATTTTGGATCAATTACAGATCCACACATTAGAAAATGGTAGAAACTAAATCAAGAAGAATAGAATAAGATTGAGGAAGCCATGATAGCTAAAATGTATAACTTCAGATATGTACCAATGCAATTTGAAGGCAGTTATGTACCAAGGGAACTCTTGGATAGATTATCCTCACGTTGGATATTTTCTTTGAAAAATGAGAAAGAAATTAGAGAAAGAGTACTTGTTTCTCTCATACCACATGAATTGAAGAAGGTAGAGATAGATGAGATGATGGAGAAACACAAGAATGAATTCTCACCAAAGTTGAGGTCATATAAATTTCTTGAAGTCAAGTTAATTGAACTTGAACAGGACAGCCACAAGAAATGGTGCAAGATCATGAATAGACCAATTGAAGAGGAAATCCCCGACAAAGGCCTTCAATAACAAAAGGATGTCGATAAGGCAACTCAAGATAAAACAACTATTGAGTTAGATAAAGAAGAGGATGATACAACAGGAAACAAGACTGCAGATGTTGCATATGATACATGGGATGGTACCACAAATGACAACATTGTGGACACTGATGTGATATACATTACCGATGACCCAGCAAATGGAATTAATAAGGATGAAGATTTCACTGTTGCAAAGGATAAAATCAATGAACAGGACACAACAATTGACATTGCACAGGTGAACATTCCAGGAAAATTGTCAATATTGATACAAGCTATCAATATCATGCAAGAAACAAGAAAATCACCTGAAAAGGATATTCCAAAGGATGCAGGAGAAGAAGCAAGTAAGGATAAAACCAATGGTCAGAAAGACATTAGAGATACTCAAGATGTAACTGACACTAACAAGGTTACTGAGGGAGATAAATAAAAAGATGGAGAGACTCAAGACAAGAATGAAGGCACCAAGACTGATGAAGCAAAGGACACAAATGAAGGAGACAAACCAAAAGATGGTACTACTGAGAAAATAGACAAGAGTGCTACCGATGATGTTAAGGTGAATGTGGAGATGTCTGTAGACACCCGATGAGCTGAAATTGACACCAAGCAGCAGAAAGAAGCACAACATGTTACTTCATCAAGCACAACAGAAAAGGATGAGAAATTGGCAATGGTGCTACATTCTACTAAGTCATGGAAGAAGAATAAAAAGACAAAGAAGATTAAGATGGAAGTCTCATTAGATGAAGTCATTGTAATACCGAATTGTGACCATCTACACTTGAATTTGAAGCATTACAGGAATATGGAGAGATATGCCAAAGAAAGGCATTACAAGAGAAGTTGAAGAAACAGCACAGGGACTCCATGGTACTAGAGACAACATGGGACATTCTATATCAAATGGTGCCTGATGTTGATATTGATCATATCAAGCCTACACTTGATCAATTGGCTACCCTCACCAATGCAATCACCACTCAGAACATTGATGCTAAGAAGGCAATTAAGGAAAGAGACGAAATGAAGTACCAACAAAATCTAATAAAGAACATCAGCCAAGAAGTGGCAATAAATAAGGTAAAGCTATCAAAATTCATAACTAAATTAGACCCAATCATATCTGAAGCTATAACCTTAATACAAAAATTGAGCACAATAGACAAGTTCACTAAGGAGAATAGTGACAGTATAGCAAAGCTAGATGCAGATCTAGCAAACAGTGCTAGTAGCTTAACCATGGATGGAGACAATGCAGTCAAACTGCATTATGAGAAGATAATTGAGGTAAAAAGGTAAAAAGGTTAAGGCAGGATTTATGGGAGGCAGAAACACATTTTAGAGAAGAAGTAACCAAGCTACAAGCTCAACTTCTACCAAATATTACACTCCAACAACACATCAGTGCAGCAAGGCAACTGATAGGAACTCCCGAGATGTTTGTTGCAGATAACATTTATGATATGCATTCAAAGATCTCACTTGAGCACATGGCTCTAGAGAACCTAAAAGAAAAATGGGATAAAATGATGGAAGACATGAAGTCTTCACATTTCCATATTTTTTATAAGCTCTAAGGTAAAGACCTTTGCCCTTAATATCAAAAAAGGGGGAAAATGATATGTACTCATTTCATTCATTCAAATGGGAAAAAGTTAAATATGTATACGTTACAATTAAAAAGGGGAAAATGATATATATTCATAAAGGAAAACGATATGAAGAAGGAAAAGATATCATATGTACAAATATATCAGCATATAGATAGGGGGAGTCAATAAATGACTAAGGATTATATATATTGTATATACTTAACATTTTTGTTAGTATTTTGCACATATCAGTTTTTGATACTAATGTCAAAGGGGGAGATTGATGACATTAATTTGCCATTAGTATACAAACAACACTTTCGATATGCCTACACTGAAAGATAGGAAAGAGAAAACCGAAGATCAAATTAAGAGATCACCAAAATGACTAAGTAAAGAGAGAGGAAACCAATGACACAAGTTAGTGTGTAAACCAAAAATCACAAAGTAGAAAGATAAAGTGGAACCTGACAGAGGAACCCAAAATGCAAGTTATAGTGTAGACCGACAAGACAGATACAGTGCAACTGACAGACAAAACCGAAGGATAGTCAAGCATGACTGACACATAGAACCAAAAGTCAATTGCAGCTCGCAAAAAGTGGATCTAACTTCCACGTCAGATAAAGCAAGTATATTCTATTTATAGGATATTTAATTATTTTAAATCCATTTCTTTAGGGACAAGAAACATTAATGTAAGTGCTTTAATCAGTCTAACTAATTTAAAACACATAGACAAGGAGATCAAGGTATAAGTTGTAAACCTGATCTTAGAGTTAACATTGTTTTTATCATAACTCGATGAAGTCAATCCATCTATAAATAGATGATGAAATCATTCATTATGTATGGATGTGATAATAAAAAAGAGAGAGGATATTAGAATGATCACATCTATGGATTGAATTGAGAGTTTCAAGAATCAAGAATAGTGAAAGAAGGATTTGGTTAGCAGAACCAAGAACATAGGAAACTGATAATCAGAGGTATTAATCAATCACAATTAGGTGATAATTCTTTTTTGTGTAAACTAAATTGGATTTGTATCAACAATAGGAGATTGCATTTACCAGGTCAATTTGTAATTTTCTATCATTCTAACAAGTGGAGAAAAGTGTAAAAATCCTTTCAAGGAAGGTGGATTTAACAGTCCAACATCAAATCTCTTAACCGAGTGCACACTTAACAATGTTTCTAAAGATCTTAACAGAGTAGACTTTAACAGGTCTCCACCAATACTCCTAATAGGATAGATCATCAGAAGTGATCAAATTGTAAGCCTTAACCGGCCCCTTCCAATTTGTAGATAGTGAAGTTTTGTGGGTGCCATCCCCACTGCAGTTTTTACTTCCTGACAGGAGTTTTCTACGATAGCATATCTTGTGTTATGTGTCAATTACTTTCATGAATGTTTCTATGAATGATTCACATGTTTATTAATATTATGAATTGATATAACTCACGTTAAGATAGTATAGATCAGATTGAATGGCATACAATTGATTACAAAGGTTAATTGAATAAAGGATACAAAAAGTTTTAGAGGTACTGATTCACCCCTCCCCTCTCAGTACATACTTCCAATTAATCCCAACAAGATGACCCATTCGAATAAATAGTGCAAGCTACTTCATTTGTGCCTAACCTTCCCACTGCACACAGAGAGATGGAAGAAGTATGATCCTTTATACAACTAGGGGAAGGACAACCAAATCCAACCATACAATGCTTACATATTTTTGTATCTCCCATCAATGAATACACAATAGAAAGATTGTTTCTAATGGTGTTCTCAAATTTGTTCCTACAAGGCAAAGCCGTATTTAAACAACAAAATATAAAATATGTCAAATTACATGAATATGATCTCCACCTTTTGTGCTACCATGATAATAGGTTTGGCTAGCACCCACGGTTTAGGAACTTCATACTAAATATCCTTATGTGTCATCGAAGTCAAGCCATAATATCTATATTTTTTCATAAATAACTTGATAGTTCTATGCCTACATCAATTTCTGACCTACACCAAAGGTTAAAGGACTTGCCTGATGACAAGCTCTTTGACCAGCTCATGCGGTTTAGCACATCAATTCATGGAAATCGACCATTATAGACCCATCGTAGAGGAGAGATTATTGACATGGTCATTCAAAGTGGTTGTCAAACTCTCTTTCTTTACTCTTAGTGAAACAAATACTATAATCACCTAAAAATGGTCTAGCAAACCCATAGCCCCCTTTTTCTCAAATATTTTGGTCTTAATAAATCCTAAATCTAAAACATTATCGCTAGACTCTAAATTATTGAGCACTTAATCAAACTTTCTTATATAATTTTAATCCTAACTTGTTGAATCAAGTAATCAAACATCAAAGCCTAAACCCAAAAATCATAAAACATTGGGATAAATCAAAAAGTCCTAAGTTCAAAAAGTGAACCCATTCACACATGGGTGTGCAGTCAAAAAATCAAATAAAACAAATAAAGGGAGAAAATACCAATTTGGTCTTATTCTCCACAAAATTGACCAATCCAAATCACTTTATCATCTCACATGGATTGAGAGGAATTGCATCTCCACCATTGATCAATCTCTTTTGCCTCTTAATCTCAACCTCTCATTTCTTAGAATCTCCTATATAATGGATATCTCCCTTTGCTCATTCATAACAAGAAGCGTTGGAGTATAGTTATAATCTTATTCTCATTCTAGATCTCTTTAGTGCATTCTTAGTTTCCTTGCTTTATAGTAGTTTCTTACATTCTTGCATTGTTAGCTTCATTTCTTAGCTTAGATGGAATTCTAGTTTCTTTCATAGCTTAATATAGATGCATTGTTCTTCTCATTTGATAGCTCAATCTTGCATCCTAGTTCTATTTCTTATAATGTTATGCATTTAGTTTGCTAGTTCATGCATTTCCATTTTCAAGCTTTCAAGAGAAAAGTATGCAAGTCTATGCATCTTGCTCATCCTATTTGCATTGAATCTTTCATTTTGGAGTGGTCAATTCACCAATTTCTCTATGTCCAATCTGATAGTTGTATGATAATGCTTTGAATCTTATGTTTTACTAACCCCCTTGATATAATGGTTTATTGAAGTGTTTGGTTGCAGATATTGATCACAAATTTTACCACACATTTTTGGCACCCACCGTGGGGCAGAAAAGTTGTGTTTTGCCTCA
Organism: Thuja plicata; assembly: GCA_018584345.1. Lineage (NCBI taxonomy): Eukaryota > Viridiplantae > Streptophyta > Pinopsida > Cupressales > Cupressaceae > Thuja > Thuja plicata. The sequence continues at coordinate 3,098,757 of MU226492.1, forward strand.
TTTTCATGATTTATTGCAAGTTTTTGATGAAACTGTGCTTTTTGTCGCACTGTTCTCTTTTCTTTGTTGTACGACAAAACTTAGTATGGTACTTTGTCGTCTGGGAACTAGTCTATTGTTGTATGATATTATATTCTCTGTCTTTTGTTGTATCAGAGCATTAGATTTGTCGTATGAGGTTTTGTGTGACTATGTTTTATCTTATGACAGTTGATGTATTGTCGTACGAGTTTTAATGTCAGTCTGTGTTCTGTACTTTGTCATTTGGAAAACAACAAGCATTTTTAGGATTTCTCTTGAATTGATTTTGGATTTCTAATATTTTGCATGTCTTCTATGGTCTTTTTACTTCTTTTTTTTGCAGCCTAACTGGTTTTTGCATAATATTTTTGGGAAGACTCGCTTGACAAAGTTACACTTGCACACTATTTTGATAAGACTACTAACAGTTTGTGCTTGTAGGATGCTTGTCAAAGGGAAATTGAGATTACTAACGGTTGTGATTGCAGGTTTCCTTGAGATCACATCAACCAAACAAAACATATGAATTTTTAGTGGATTTTATAAGCATATAGCTTAATTAGAGTGTTGCTTGTTTTGGTAAGATTAGACATTAGGAGAGTATGCTCTTCTCTTTTTTAGAATCAAAAACCCAAAATTGTTTGATTGAACTTGAACAAGTAACACTTTTCTTTTGGTAAATGAACATGTTCTTGATGTGTTTGGGAGACACTATGGAGTACGAGAGTATTATTTTTTTGATGCAGAGGTAAGGGTGGTGGACTTAGAAATAGAAATAAAGGATATAAACTTGGGTAATGGTGGCTATGGTTTCTCAAACCCTTTGAATGCTTTAATGAACTCACATGTAATGATATTTCTCCAAACAACCCAAAGTGACAAAAATTATGTTGATAGATTGTATTTAATGGTATTTGATAGGTTTCAAGGTCATTTGAAATCCCTATGGCACCCAACTCCCAAATCTTCTCCAAAATTGTCGGAGGCCTAATTGCCACTCTTGTAGCCCTGTAGCGACTAAAAAAAATTGATGAATAAAAACTATTCAAAAGAATCCAAAGAAAAAATTACTATTTTAGATACCCTTTATTGATTAATTCAACATATCAAAGGATGGGATACTATTGTTTTTGACCAACCCACTAATCTCTGACTGCACTCCTGCATAAACACATAAAAAGTGATGATTTAACAAAGCAACTACCAATTCCTCGTATCCCCAAAACCCCAATCTTTGGGAAGAAGATTAATATATCCCAAAACCTATAAATCCAAAAGTAATTTGACTCAGACCTTCAACAACATCAAAAACCCCAAATTTCATCCCTTTAAGCCCATACAACTAGGACTCTTGCAATGTCTTATCTCCCAAGATCTAGAAACTTAAACAACACTTGAATCAGAAATAAAATTACATTTTAAAACAGCCCAAAACAACCAAATCACTCCTTGCACATGGAAATATACTGCTTCTACACATTCCAAGCAATTTCAATGTTTTTTCTCAACCAAACAATGGTGATCACTCCACATTTGCTTTACTCCTGCACTTCCAAGGTTAAGTAATTATTTTACATGTTATATTAGATGCATCCCATGAAATATGGGCCCTTAGAGTTCATGGGATGGTCATGTTTCAAAAGAAAAGCAAAACTATCACTTAGAAGACTCACAAAACAATGAAAGTTCAGTCAACACCAGGTGTATAGAACTCAATACAGCATAAAGAGAATCATAGAATGATTGAAGATGAATATAAAATAGGCCTTCAATACATTATAAAACTTTTCAATAACCAAAGAACTCAAAACTCTAAAGAACAATACAAAACGAGCAAAAATCTGAATTCTATTGCATCTCTGTGATACAGTCCGTACAGCCAACCTCTCTCCCTCAAAAATGGACTCTACAATGACTAATAATTTGTTTTCCTTTCCCCTCCAACCTCTTCTTGTCAGTTACATTCAAAAATTAATACCAAAAGACATTCTTGCATGGAGTTCCCACTAAAGGACAAAATGGTTGTTACACTTTTTAAAAAGGAATCTTTCAACTTTGCAAACACTCTAAAAACAAATCAAAACTTGTAACTTCGAAAGCCTAATGTCTTCCAACATATTTTGGACTTATTCTAAAAACATATAACTCTAAAAAAACTCCTAAACATTCCTTTGACCCCCTTGGACTCTATTGGTCCACTTACAAAGCATAGTAGTCCTTTAAGGACAATTTCATTCACATGTTATTAAAAAGCCATTATATGCTTTAGGATTTCATAATTGATCCTCTTTGATGTGACAATATCTCCTTCAATCACTGGTATGTTCATGATATTCTTGTCTTCATTTCATAACTTTAGTGTCTTCATGGATTGTCTTAGGTGTCCTGCACCACTTTTCCTTTTGGAAAATCAAAAATCTTTACCTCTACTAGCTATCCATTTACTTTTTCTTGCATTTACCTTTAGAGGGCCTGCTAAGAGAGAAATCTTTTGGGAATGACCTAAGTGGGGAATAAGCAGACTTGGCTACTTCCACCCCACTATAATAAATGCTTCCTTCAATCCAAAGAGAGGGAAGACATGACTACTTTCTATCTCTAATGATTCTTCACTTGTAGGGCCTCATTGCCTCAATCTTGTTAAGCAAGAACTACATTTGATTGGGTGCTTATAGGGCCATTCTTGGTCTTAATCTTATTTACAAGACTACAAGGGAGATACATTCAACTTGTGTAGGGTCAAGATGTGTGAATCTTGTGTGCAAGACTATACATTTTGGGTGCTTATAGGGCTATACGCCTTAATTTTGCTTGAAAAACTACAAGGGGTAGTCATTAACGGATGAAATTACTAGACACTTTTTAGATAGAGGCTACCCGATCTAGCTCCAAAATTTTCATAATCTTTGTGCAAGGATTGATCCAAGTGGAATTTACTCGGATCACCCCAAGATTTTACACCCAACATATGTATTCCCAAGGAAGTTTTAAAGCATGAATGTGACATGGGGGAGCTTATATGATTTGAGCATTGAGTCTCTTTCCAAAAACCCACAACGTACATAGTCCCGGCAGAAGCCAATATCACTTTGTGTGAGGCAATGGAATATCAAGTGTGGGCAAAGATTTTGATACTAAGCCAATTTGACTATAGGGTAAAAAGTGTTTGGTTCTTCAGTCTTTGTGCTTGATGTGTGTTTACACCTTGAAACTTGACATATTCTACAAACAAGAACACTTTAACAACAGAAAACATCAAACATCAATATTTTTACCTCAAAAATTAGACAACATTGTCCAAAATATTTCATGCACAAGTGGAAAAATGTACTAGAATCTTTTGTCATTTCATATCATTGCATTTGTCGTATGACAGGACATCTAGAGGGCAAAAACTCATATGAGGACTAGTGTATTGTCGTATGAGAACCCCTGAATTTTTGTACGAGACCTGAGTTTAAATTAGTCTAATATCAAGATCTTTGTCATTTGGTCACATTCTTATAGAAACATTCATCATACCTTGTCACGGTCTTTTCCAAATTTCAAATCTGGTGGTTATATTCATCATTGTCTTTTGTCCTAGCTTCTCACAATTATCTCGATCATGTTGACTCTTTTCTCTTGGTTACTTATCAACTTTGTCACAAGTGTTGTCTAGTAGGTATTCAGACCTCAAACATGCGATACCTTGTACAAGTTCAACAACCAACCTCTCTTTCATCAAAAAAATCTTTGAAGCTTTAATATTGACTTGGCAACTTGATCCTCTAGAGACGTTAGTCACAGATTATCATACATGGTCTGAACGAGAAGTCAAAAATTTGATCTTGATTCCAAGGGAAAATCTACTGACAACTTTGCTCAAGACCTACCTTCTTGTCAGCAACCCAAGACAGATTTTGATATCTCACATAAGGACACTTCAAATCCACAACAAACAATACCCTTGTTTGACTCATCAACTTTGGTTGCACACAACACCTCAACCATGTCAACTTATGATTGGGGTTCCCAACATGACCACCAGAGTCAACATACTAGCACTTCTTCCTCCATTGAGTAGCCCACTTCCAAAGAGATTAGGAAGTTCCAACAAGCTAAAAAAAATTAGAAAGTGATGCATACTCTCATACAATTGGACAAATACAAGTACTTCATGCATACTGCGTCAATAGGTGTTAAGCTTCCACCTGATTTTTACATTGAGGGACTTATACAACAACAAGAAGATTCACCTATTACTATTCTCAATCAACAACTACAAGACATGAGATGCGAGTAGAGGGAACAAAAGAAAGAGAAGGAACAACCTCCTAGCAAGTACTCATTGGAATCTATATGTCACTTTCCCTTTGCTAAAAACTTTCACATGCCACATTTTCCCCCAAAGGTTGAAATTCCTAAGTACAATAAATACAATGGGGAAGGTGACCCTCAACTCTTAGTATGAATTTTATGCATGAAAAGACATATTTGATGAGACTATTCTCGTATAGCCTCAGTCACCAAGCCTTGGAATGGTTCACAAAGCTCACACCTGGTATTCACACAGTCAATGAGCTTGTACAGAGATTCATCCAACCCTATTCCTACAACATCTTACACATGGTTATGATGCTAAATCTATGCAACACTAAGAAACACTCTAGTGAACCATTTTTGAAGTTCCTCCAGAGGTGGAGAAAGATATTCGTAAGATACCCTAGACAAATACCAGAACTAGAAAAGATTGACATCTTCATCAATAATATGGTTACTGAGATGAATTACGTAGCACAAATGTAAAAACACACCTCTTTTAGTGACTTGGTTGAAAACACTATGAGGATTGAGGATGTTCTCATAAGGAAAGGGAATCTAATCTTGAACAAAGATGCTAAATCCTCTAACAATGGAAATAACAAGGACAAGAGTAAATACTGGAACAAGAATCGTAATGTGGTTAATGATAGTGTATTTGACTCACCTGAATTAAAACCTTATGAACCAGTATTTAACCTTACTAATATCATACAGGGTGCCAGGCATAATTCAATTACCCTCACTGCTCCTAAGAACACTGAAGACTCCCAGAAAGGTAAGGCACCTTGGATGCCATGACCCAAATGCAATTTTACTCCTCTTGGAGAACCTTTGGAAGAAGCATTAAAAACATTGGTTTCTAACAAAATCATCACGATTCCCAAATCGAAACCATGGGAACCTGAGGTAAAACCTAAATGGTGGAATGACAATCACTACTATGAGTTTCATAAGAACAAAGGACACTTGAAAATTATTGTATGAAGTTAAAACATGTGATACAAGATTTTATTGATAATAAAACTATCACAGTTGGTACTCATGGATCAAACGATGATCATAAAGCCTTCAAGAAACCCTTGCCATCTTATGAGAAAGGAGAATCCTCAAAAACCCTAGGAACCATGGTGAATCACACCTATACTAGCACTGACAATGTGATACACATGCTCGAACCTTCTAACAGGTCCATCAATGTCATCATTATTAAGGATAAAGAAACTAATTCTTCCAACATGGTTACTAAAGGTCAATCCAAGGTCAATCTTAAAGGGGTGACATCTGCACCTAAGAAAACTATTGCATCAACAGACAAACCTTCCTCATCAAAACAAGTTACTGCGAGTTACGATCTAGTCGATCAGTTACAACGAACTCCTACTCAAATCTCTATACTAGAATTGCTAAATTCATCACCATCGCATAAGGAAATTCTTGAAATTGCACTTGTAGAAACTAGCATCCCCAAAGACCTTGATTTTGGTTGATTCTAGACAATGGTAAATCATTTGATGTCCCCTCATTATCTATATTTTTTAGAAGAAGATGATAAAGATCTTAGTCACCCACACAATCAACCTCTCCACATAGAGGTCTTGATTCACAAAATTCGGGTTAAGCGTGTTTAGATTGATAGAGGTGTTGGTTTGAATATCTGCACTCTCAAGCTAGTCACAACACTAGGATTTTCTGAACATACCATTGATCCTTGAAAGAAGGTCACTATTAAAGCATATGATGAATAAGAGAGATCATCAAAAGGAAATGAGGTGTTTCCTATTAGAGTGGGCCCTGTTGAAAGAAATGTCACTTGTCAAGTGCTTGACTTGCCTCTCACATATAAAATATTTCTAGGCAGACCATGGATTCATGACATGCAGGCAGTCCCCTCCATGTATCATCATTGTGTAAATTTTCCATACAATGGGGTAGAAGTGTCTATTCCCACTGATAGTGCCTAATTTTGTAACACTCTAAAACAAGCTGACAGTATGGTTCCACACAACAAGGAGGCATCCCAAACTTCTAAAATAGCTCAAAAAGCACTAATGAAAAGCTTTGAGGAAAAACTCAACACAAGCATGGATGAATAATAGTTAACTTCTCTTCCTACGTCTCCTAGATATTATGGTATGTCATCCTCATCTTTTCCACCCTCAAATGGAAAACAAGTAGAGATTCATGAAGGTACTGGAATGGTAAAGGAATGTGTGTCTCTTTCAGAAGAGAATGAAGAAAAGGTTTTTCTTATCTGGCTATATAAGGATGAAGAGAAAGATAAAAAAGTAAAGCATGTGGAAATCTTCCCATGTAGATATGGGAAGGGATATCAAATCATGAAAAAAATGGGATACAAAGAGAAAGGACCCTTGGGAAAAGATAAAGGTCTTATAGAACCCCTTCATGTTGAATTTTGAAATCCTTGAGATAGGACTGGCGTGGGGTACCATGAGAATAAGATCCATCCTTCTCCTAATAACGACCATCCTAGTAGCTCTCATGCAGATGCATATGATACAGATACTGAAGATGAGACCAAGAATACTCCTCTCCCTTTTGAACAATTGATGCATGTCACCACTGAAAATCTGGCATATCAAGGGGAATCTTATGTTCCATCATTTCACAGAGCTTCCTTTGAACCAAATGTGTCTAGTGCTTCAAAAAATGTGATAGAGATATCAACTCAAGAGTCAGACATGCACTTAGACACAAAAGATAGACATCCTAACTGGGGACATCTTGTCTTCACCTCCCATGTCCTTGACTTACCACATTTCTCAAAAAATGGGATGCATGTTGTTGAGGAGGCTTCTCCTCGTGCCTCTCAAAGGTCGGAGGATGACTCTACCTAGTGTGGAACAAATCAGCAGCATGAAAACAACATCTACCTCAGTATCCCAAGGACTCTCTCTCACTATTTAGAAAATAGACTTCATGCTCCTATCCAATTTGATTACAGACAAGATAATACTCCACAAGAACAACATCCTAACCAGGGGAAAACTGTGGCTCCTATACATGTGTTAGACTTACCTTGCTTGATTGAAATAGACTCCAATGAGTATGAGTGGGACTCCTTCTCTAATGCTACCATGGATATTGAAGTAGATGTAGTTCACGAGTTTGCACCTCATGTCCTACATGGAGAAAGTGTTTGCATCAATGGACCCTTAAGTGAACATCCTGAACCAGAATCTGCCCTCATTCCCAATAATGATTCTGAAGAGGAAGGAACACCGCCTCTTCCACATAACACAAACTAGAATTTTGGGAGAGATCCCCAGAATGCTCTTGCATCTTCTACTCAAGACTGGGATTCCAACTATCACTCTAGTCATGTCGCCACATCAACTAGCAATAAAAATGATCATACATCTACTGGCTATAGACATGATTTCACTGATGAACAATGGAAAACATGGGATCAGGAAGCAAAAGAGGAAGAAGTGACTTGGGATCTTTGAGATCTTCAAAGACTGGACATGGCTCCTCACCCTTGTATCCCATCTTCAAGAATCCAAGTTATGTCAATGAGTGTTTTCTTAGAACGCATGGCTACTCGAGAAGCATGAGAGGATGCTAATGCTAGGTCAAACAAATTGAATCCATGTACTACTAACAACGACTCCGCTAGAAGTGTTAGGACAAATTATAGTCTAGGCAATCCTTCGGAGAGTGCCATCACAAATTTTCTCTTACCTATTGAAGACCTTGATCTGGATAACTCGGTGCTATACTTGGAACCTGTTGGATCCTTACTCCTTGTCCATCCTGAGCTTATTGAATTGAACTCAAATGAACCTTTAAACCTCATTTCTACTCCTAATGACTATGTTCTGGCCTATTACTTGAATGTTGTTAAACCCTTCACCTCTTCCACCAGTGCAATGAGCATAAACATGACAGAGGGGGACATCAAGTTCCTCGGTCTAAAGAGAAAAGATAAAAAGAAAAAAAGTTCTGATGGTGAAAACCACTTTGTGGTAGTATCAGAACTAAAAATAGTAAAAACAAAATGTGTATCCAATGGTGAAAACCTCTCTGAGGCACCCGAGGATGGGGAGCTTGATCTCCTTCCTAATCACCTTTAGGAAAGGTAATCAATGTTGATAGAACCAACACAATTAGTAAATCTAGGAACAACAAAGGTACCTTCGTTAATCTACCTAGCACAATCTCTATCTGAGTGGGAAAAACAAGAATTTGTTCAATTCTTCATGAAAAAGAAAATCAACTTTGCTTGGTCCTATTCAGACATGCCAGGACTAGAAACAGACCTGATTATGCATCATTTATCAATTGCTCCAGGAATCAAACCAGTCAAACAAAAGCTTCACAAAATGCATCCTCATGTGGCACTATTAGTTAAAGCAGAATTAGAGAATCTATTGAAGGTTGACTTCATCCATGTCATAGCATACATTGATTGGATTTCTAATATTTTCCATGTATCTAAACATGATAAGTCTATCCGAGTTTGCATAAACTTCAGGGATTTGAACAAGGCTTGTCCTAAAGATGATTTTCCATTACCTATTATTGACATGATTGTGGATCTCATAGCTGGTTATGATATGTACTTGCTAATGGATGGCTTTTCCAGCTACAATCAGATAAGAATATCTCCTGAAGATCGAGAAAACCCGCTTTCACCTACACTTGGGCCATGTTTTGTTGGAATGACATGACTTTCGGTCTCAAAAATGTTGGATCGGTGTATCAACAAGCTATGACCACTATATTTCATGATATGATGCATAAAAACATGGAGGACTATGTAGATGACACCCTGGCAAAATCAGCAAGAAGAGCTACTCACTTAGAGGATTTAGAAAGGATTCTAGACAGAATGGAACAATTCAATCTTAGATTGAATCCTAAAAACTGTGCTTTTGGTGCAACTTCTGGTAAACTGTTGGGATACATTGTTTCACCCAAAGGAATTGAGGTTGATCCTAAAAAAGTAGAGGCAATTATGAACATGCAACCTCCTTGGAACATCAGTCAAGTTAGGACTCTACAAGGCCAACCCCAATATATTATAAGGTTCCAACAAATTAAAGAATATCTAGCTAATCCACCTGTATTAATGGCACCAATACCAGGAAATCATCTTCTCCTCTACATTTCAGCTACCGACACATCCGTAGGAGATTTGCTGGCACAACAAGATGAAACAAGAAAAGAAAGATCCATTTATTACATAAGAAGAACCATGGTGTCTTATAAGCATAATTACACTATTATTGAAAAATCTTGCCTCTCTGTAGTTTTTGCTTCTCAAAAACTAAGACACTACATGTTGACACACTTTGTTAAGCTAATTGCTAAGATAGATCCTCTCAAGTACCTGTTGGGCAAGGCAACTCTCACTAGAAGGTTGGCTAAGTGGGTTATGATCCTTAGTGAATTTGACATTGAGTACATTGACAAAAAGCAATCAAAGGACAAGTTATTTCTGATCACCTAGTTGATGCTCCTTTGCAAGATACGTGACCACTGCTGACAGAATTCCCTGATGAAGTCATTTTACATCTCATAGAGCATACCTGGATGATTTTATTTGATGGATCTTTTACACAACAAGGAGCTGGTGTTGGAACCCTTTTTATCACACCACAAGGATACAAGAACCCAAAAGCATATAAAATGATGTTCCCTTGCACCAATAACATCGCAGAATATGAAGCATTAGCAAATGGTTTAATATGGCTATCGAATGGAAAATCATTGAATTACACATCTATGGTGACTCACAACTGGTAATCAACCAAGTCAATGACCAGTACCAAACAAAGGATGATAAACTGTTACCATATAAAAGAATGATTGATGATCTCAAGAAATATTTTGTGTTTGTTACTTTCCAACAAATACCAAGAGAAGAAAACAAAGTAGTCAATGCTATGGCCACGTTGGCCTCCATGTTATAGCTTGAAGAACATCACTTTAGATATATGACTTCCTGGTGGAAGAACTCCTTTTCCCTACTTATGATTCCCCAGAATCCCAAGTCGTGTGCTCCTTAGTGGGTACTGATTCTTCTTGTTACACTCATATCTACTCTTACCTCTACAATCAAACCTTGCCAAATGAACTTTCCAAAAATGAAAACTGAAATCTTATAAGGAATGCATCCATTTACCTGATCATAGTTGATGACTTATATAGAAGATTTCTAGATGGTACTCTCCTTAGGTGTCTAGAACATGACGAGTCTAAGCGCACACTAGAGGAATTCCATGAAGGTGTATGTGGATCTCATTCGAATGGTCTTTCACTGGCAAATAAACTCCTATGGGAAAGATACTTCTGGCCCTCTATGGAAAAAGATCCAATAAATTTTTCCAAAACATGCAAAAAATGCCAAACTCACGGTAACCTAATTCATGCTCTTGCACGTGAGCTATTACCTTTTATTACTCACTGGACATTTCAAAAATGGGCCTTTGATCTGATTGGGAAAATTTATTTCTCTCCTCTGGTGGACACAAATTTATTATAACTACCACTAAATACTTCACAAAGTGGGTTGAAGCAATTCCTTTGATTAAATCTATGGGAAAGAAAGTATCCATGTTTATCCTCAATATATCATCTGCAGTTATGACATCCCTTCATCCATTGTAACAGACAATAGGGGAAATTCAAGAATAAAGATATGGATGAACTTTATGACAAGTTTAAAATCACTCAACATTGTTCCTCTACTTACTACCCTCAAGGGAATGGATAGGTCGAAGCCTCTAATAAGAACATCTTGAAAATCTTACATCGAAAAGTGAGTAAAATTGGGAAGGATTGGCACCTTCAGCTCAATCCAGCCTTATGGGCTTGCATAAAAAGTATCAGAACACCTACAGGGCTAATTCCATTTTCCTTGGTATATGGTGCAGAAGCTATACTTCCCATTGAGGTAGAAATACAATCACTCTGAGTCAATTTGCACATACTCATTACTGATGAAGACCATCAGATTGCTAGAATCCAGGAGCTAGAACTACTTGATGAACGAAGAAAAGTAGCATTTGACCATCTAAGGGTCTATCAAAAGAGAATGCATTGAGGTTACAACAATAAAGTGAGACATAGAAAATTCCAGGTTGGAGATCTCGTGCTTAAAGAAAATCCAAAGATTCAACAACATCATGAACAAAAGGGGAAGTTTGAACCCAACTGGCTAGGTCCCTTTGTGATCACTGCAGTGTTTGGATCTGGGGCCTATCAACTATCAACTCCAAAGGGGGATACCTTTACTGATCCCATCAATAGTCTCCACCTAAAGAAGTTCTACACTTTAGCATTCTTACTGGTCAGCAGCATGTACATATATATGATCCTGAAAAATATCAAATATAGAAAAAAGCTAAAAAGATCAAAAACATTTGGAAAAAGTCCTTAAAAAATGAGTGTCTTGGTGAAAACCTAGCAAACAGGCGCCTTGATGAGTTAATCAAAAAAATCAAAAAAGCAGAAAAAGAAAGAAAAAACTATTTTAAAAAAAAGGAAAAATACAAAAAATTGAAAAATCAAGAAAAAGTGCCTTGGTGAAAACCTGGAAACAGGCGCCCTAGTAGAAAAAATAGAATCTATGCCAAGTGGTGAAAACCTAGCAACAAGTGTTGCTTGTAACTCAATGTTCCCTCTATCAATGCATAGCTTGGCTCATCTCATCTATGGGATGACCTTCGTGCTTTCCTGAGCTATCACATCAATCTAGTCCTTGCTTCACTGATTGAATCCATCTGTTAGGTCTTGTATAGGCCTCATGTTCTTCAACATTATGTTAGTCAATCTATCAAGTCCTCACAATTGGTCTCCTTCTCTAGATAGTTTTCCACTAATGCGCTGGTGTTTCTCAACACCTTAACCAATGGTGTTTCTCAACACTCTATTTTGGACAAACCTATGTTTCTTAAACACAACATCGGATAACATACACTCAATAAAAACAAACCAACATGACGGTGGTCCTCAACACCCACATCAACAAGTTAAACAGACTGAACAATTGCTGACAGTATTCTTGTATGTTGTCTATTATCAATTATTTCCTATGTTTTCTTTGATTTCTACTTGTTTGTGTAGACCCGATGATCCTTATGTCAAGATAGTAGGGTGTATGTGATAATAGCTTCCGCATTTAGGTGGATCAACCACACATCCCTTGATCCTAATCTCTTGTACCATAAGGTGAGGTTGGTGCTATCTCCTTGTCTTTTATTTTGCTTGTTTCAACAACAATGCACTCATGGTTACCTTGGCTCTGAATGCCTCGATACTAGTGTACTTTTGTTATATTATCTAGAAATAGTGTTCAAGTCATCTCGGCTCTTGTGCCTAGATTCTTATATTTATTTCTCACATCTATCCAATGAAGATTCATAATCATATCCTTATGGTTCCACTGGTACCAATGGGGATCGTAGTGACTCTGGTGTCCCAAAACATCCAAATGATGAAAATATTGTGACTAAAGAAATTGGTGACTTGACTCACATCGTAGGTTGCATTTCTAGGCTTGCATAATAGAGTTATAACATATTTCATCTGATGATCTAAAAACAAGAGCTATTCCTTTAACTTGTTCCTTCCCTTAATCCTTGGCCAACACAATCAACTGCATTTTATCTCCTTAAGGTTATCACCTGTGCACAAAGGGTCAGTAACAAGAACAAGAGCATGACATATATTCGGCACAAGATAAACAAAGCACACATGATCTACTTTTTTCATACATGATGCTTGGCTAAATAATTGTCTTAGAAACCCATAGCATTAGACTGCTTATTTCAATATTGGACGCCCTAAATGGTTGTTAATTAGATCATTCAGTCTCATTTAATTATCGACCACGGACATAAAATTGGAATGGCATCTGCAAAGTATATGCTTCAAACTCTCTTGATTCTCATGGCTAAACCTATGAAATTGAAATGCATTAAGCTTCAGGAAATCTATGCTAACTCAAATAAATGCTCTTACTCTAGGAAAATAGTAATCACAGATAGGAATTCTCTACCCGCCTATGCTGCAGGAACAGTCTACTAGTTCTATTACTAGTGGCTGTAGGAACAATAGAGTTCTATTTTACTCCTCTAAAAACATGGAAATGATTTCTACTCTAACAAAGGAATTCACTCACCAAGTGGGCCCCCTTGGATGAGTGAATAGAAACATAATCAAAATAATAGAATTGAACTCAACTTGTGCATTCTATTCATTCATGGAAAATACACTTTGATAAATAAAACAGTATTACAATTATATCAGCTTCTATTCAAAAAATATCAACTAACTCGACTAACTCCGAAGAGTTACAATAGTCATCTTATTTAAGGGAAATCTACAACTACTCCCTAAATCAAAGATCACTCCATTAATGAGGATCGTTATAGATACATAATGTTTCATAACAGAAATATCAGTCATAGAGAATAAGTCTTTTTAGAATATAGTACTTGGTGCCTCTAGATCTGCATGTTGTTTTTAACAGAAAAACTGAATTGAATCATTCTTCACGCAAAGATCTTGCAGCAATGCATTAACTTACTTCAACTACTTGCTCAACTTCTTCAACATGATGGCATCTTTGCAGCAATGGCTGGCTTTTGAATTCTTTAGCATCACGATGCTGATCTTGAATTCGCCACGACTGATCCTTGCAAAATTATTAATGCACACACAACCTCCAAGACATACATATTTTCATCATTAATATCATAAAATAAGTGTTAGGTTCTAATCAATACTCTTGCAAGGCACATGGCTACATGAAGGAAACTACCCACAAACATAGCAGAGGAAATAGGATCATTCATTAGCATATAACTATTGCATCTTATCATTTCACCATCAGTTTCAAGAAAATATAATATGTTCCCTTATCATCCACTTTACTACTTATGTCCTTACACATACAAAATATAAATATAAAACCATAAGTTTAAGTATATGTTCTGCAAGTAAACTGTTAGAAAGAAAATAAAAAGTATTTGAAAAGATGGCCTTTAAAGAGGCTCATCATTCCCCCCAACTGTCTTATTGCTGGTCCCCAGGAATCATGAAGTTGCGTATCTTGGCTCGTAGCCTTAGGTCACTGGCAATATTTCCTCCTGACTTGTCAACAACATAGTTGAAATACCCATGATTTTTCTGGAGTCTTTCCCACCTCTTCACTTCTTTAGCCATGTCATGTTCTTTTGTGTTTTCATTTACTGCTAACAAAGGTTGCAGGAGAATAGGTGGTTGGAACCTTAATGAAATCTAGTAATTACGCAGTGTTCTGCCCATCATTATATACCATGGAACTTGATGTGTGGCAAGAGTCAAGTTCTACGAAGAATGAGGTTCACAAACCTTTAGATCATGTGAGATCCTTACCCATCTATTCCTAGAAGAATTTATTACAGCCTTAATATTTTGTGAAGAGTGTTGTTCCCAGGATAAATATTCTTGCTCTCTGACTGGATAGACCTTGTTGGCTCCACTTGGGTTCATAGTGATTGAGAGCCAGTCAAGAAGAGTTCATTTGGAATGCAGAAATTTAGGCCTCATCAGCAAGGGTGTATCTATTTCACTATTTCTATATGGTAAGGCATGATGTTCTCTGCTTATCTCATTCTACATCCAAGACATCACTGCTCTTAACTGAACATCTCCCACATACAATAGTGAATTCCAGTCCCTATCATCTGGTACAGCAAGATTATGTAAATACAATTCACATAACAATTTTTTTATAGACATGGGAGCTGAATGAAATGCATCATAGAATTCATGAGGTGTTGAAATAGAAGGATTAAGTCCTACAATCCTGGTTAATTTAAAATTAACAAACTGTTCCTTAAGGAACAAAGCATAGACTGGAGATGGTGACCAACATGCCATAGCTTCAGGAATCAATTCAGTAATCTGCTTAACCCTTCTTTCCAACACTACAATCTAATCTATTTTCTGATCTAATTGATGAGCTTGCTCATGAATGGTTCTTTTCAATTTTTATTTTTCTAATTTCCATTGCGCCCTTTCCCATACAAAATTATGGTACAAGCTCAACCCTGTAGTTAATGGTGTAGATAATTCTGGTGGTGGCATGGGTCCCTGATTAAGGATATCAATCCATCCTAGTGTAGGCTGAGGGGTTTTTACTGCCTATTCCTGAGTGGAAGTCTCCCCTTTCCATACAACAAGAGTTTGTATTGCCTTATCCTCTTGATAAGATTCGGCTACTTTAGCCAGTGTATCTAACCCATCCTTGCTTATTTGTTCTAACATCCTCATTAATTGTAGGGAATTTATCATCAGGTAGATTTTCTTAATTATCAGCATTATCTTGCCCAACAAAACTATTCACAAAATTCCTCTGCCTCCTCAGAATCCCTATCACTATCTATGAGGATATAATCAATATTAGGACCAATTGTTGCTTCAAAATTTGTATGGTGGGAAATGGTGTCACTATCTGTACTTTTCTGAACCTTTGCCTTAGAAGAAGACTTCTCTACAGACTAAGAGGATTCTACATTCACAAATTAAATAGGAGACTTGTCATCTTTGCTGACGTTGGCAAAAATTCTTGCACTCTTCCTAGCAAGGGTTTGGAAAGATCAAGGAGGATCTTTGTGTTTCCTCTTGCTAGCAGACACCTCCTCCATAGTTTCTATAGGAGGTTCTTCTGGCGTCACTTCCTCAAAAGAGGGCAAGGCTTCATCAACTATGTTACTAACATTATCACTGTGTGGCTGCTATTCTGGAATTACTTCCTCTTATCCTAGGGTTTTACCCTTGTTTTTCTTGGAAGCAGACCTAGTTTTCAAGGAAGGTCGGGTATCAGGAATGTCATCGGCTTCCTTTATTTTTCCTCTCTTCCTATTAGAAATCAGAGTACTAATATTGCAATCTCTATTCCTAGATGGGTTTGGTTCAGAGGAAGAGGCTTCAAGAATGACTTGTGTTCGTTGAATTACCTTACAAACCCTCATTGTTGTGTTAACCCTTCTTCCTATACCCTGGCCTCTAGGGCCGACCACTCTAGGCACTACTTCATCCATTGCTAAGAATTCATCCCAAGTCCCAATCAATTCTTATTTAATTCCCTTTCTACAATTAATTTGATTAAACAATGATGGGAAATAGACTGATCTTTTCCTGATTGAACTAGAGAAGCTTGCTTTTTCATAATGTTAAATAAAAATCTAGGTAGATTTATCGGTCTATTGTCATGGCAGAGGGCGCTCAAGATCTTGAAATGGAGCCCGTGGAGATATTTGTAATAACCTTAACAAGTGAAGTATGATATGATGAATGTTGCTGGTTGTATGTACTCCATGGGCAATGATATCCTTGAGGTGCCCTGCTTCTTGTCAATGTATAACCACGGATCACCATGCAAGGTGAATTGTGCCCTAGCTGAGCATAAGTCAATGTCTTTAAACCATTTCTCTCCTTCCTGCGACATTATTTTTACCTCCACCACAATGTCCTCTGTGAACTCAATTCTTAACCCTTTTACCATTTCAAACCCATTATTCAGAGTGTTTAGAAATTTCAGAGCAATTTCTTTGTCAAATCCATTAAGGCTAAGATAGTAATCCAGCCACCCTTTCCTTCAAAAAATTTCACAACTGGATGGGTATCCAAGTAGAAATTTGTGGTCTATTGGTTCATGCCTCTGAATGTCTCCTCCCATTGCTATTAACAGAAATTGTTGTGCAAAAACTCTACAGAAGCTAAAAAAAATGGAAATTGCTACGGACTCAAGGTGTTGAAGATGAGAAAATAGTAGTACAAAATATCATTTTGTTCCAGGTAATTAAAAGTGAATGATATTTCATAAATACTTCACACGTGTTAAGGCCTGCCACCCTAAACATGTCATGAAAATATCATCATTAATTGAACTTCAACTTTTAAAATCTTATAATTACTTTCAAATCAAATCATGATGACACAATCATTGGGTGACAGATGGCTTCACACATGACGGCAGTCATCTTGAAAAGACAATAAATAAATTTCATCCTTTACATGCTAATTTTGAAATTTGCAAACAAATATTAAATAATCCCTCCCCCCAACTAAGTTTAAGGCATGGGTCCTACCACGCCATTGTGTGCAAGAGTATAAAAAGAAAAAGAACACTTAATGCTAATAAAAATAAATAAAATAATATACGAACGAAGGTATGTGTCACTAGCCTGTGAAGTGCTATAGGAAGAGTGTTCTGATATGTGACAAGCACTATTAGAGTGATACAATGGTATGGAAGAACATGGTAGAGAGAGGAGGTGAGGTGGGTTTTATTATGGAGAAATTATTTCACAGAAAGTGAAATTTTTATTATGGAATCATTGATAAAAATTAAGGATTAGTGGAAACCTGGGTGGAAGACCCAGATGTTGCTGATGCAGGAGTGTTGTTGTCATCGATGTGTTGGAACTACTATAGGAAGTCTTCACAACTTAAGAGCTTGTGGTAGATCTTTAGGCAATGCCCATTAACAAGAAATTTGAATCGCACAGGATCAATGGTGGAAAGCTGAACCACTCCATTATCAAAAACTGATATTATCATAAGGTCCTAGCCACCAAGTCTGAAATTTTCCTAGGGTATGTTGGTAGCGTGAGTCATAGAGTAGGGCCCAATCACCAATGGAAAATTTCTTGTCCTTGATGAATCTATCATGCCACTTCTTCCATTGCTTCTAAATCAATTTTGTATTGTGAAGTGCAGACTTCCGATATTCATCCAATCCATTAAGCTGTAGGAGCCTGTCTTCTTGTGCCCTGGTAATGTTAATGTCTAATTCCAATGTTTTCCTGAGAGTATTGTGTTGAAAATCAATAGGAATAGATGCATATTTTCCATAAACTAGTTCAAAAGGAGTAAAACCAGTTGTTGTTTTCCAAGTTGTTCAGTAAGCCCAAATGGCTTCAGGAAGATGGGTAGCCCAGTCCTTCTTGTGAACAGCAACTATTTTAGTCAGGATTGATTCAATCTCCCTATTTTTATCTCTGCCTTCCCATTGGCCTAACGATGGTATAGTGAAGATTTACCATGCCTCACTTTGTACTCATGCATCAACTCAACAATAAGATTACAAGTAAACTGTGCACCTTGATCTATTACTATCTCATGAGGTACACCAAACCTGGTAAAGATATATTCATATAGAAATTTGGTTGTACCTTATTATCTCTAGCATGCCTCATTGCTTTGGCTTCTACCCATTTTGTTGCATAATCAGTGCATACTAAGATATATGACTTACCCTAAGAAGATGGCTCAATAGGTCCAACAAAATTGATACCCCATTTGTCAAATGGTGTCACCACCACCTGAGGTTGCAAGGGAATTTCATCTAACTTGGTTGGGTGACCCATACACTAGCATCGGTCACAGTTCCTAGCATGCTTAGCTGCATCTTTATGTAGGGTAGGCTAATAGTAGCCTTTTGTCAAGATCTTGTATGTTGTCCTCTTTCCTACAAATCGGCCACCACATGGCTCATCATGACAAGCCCAAAGGATTTCATAACTCTCATCTTCGTGAACACATCTTCGGGTGACCTGACCAGGACTTGTGTAGAACATAAATCCTGATATTTATGAAAATTTGAAGCTTTTCTCAACCAGAAGTCTATGCTCTCTTGGCGAGATATGAGGTGGTGTCCTTCTTGTAGCAAGGTAGTTGGAGATATGAGCATACCATAGATTGTAAGTGTCAACAAAGAAGAGGTACTCATCAGGGAAGTTGTCATCAATTGCTGCAGGATCATCTGGAACTTGTAATCTAGATAAGAAATCAGCCACCACATTAGCCTTACCTAGTTTATCAATGATTTTTACATCAAACTCCTGCATGAGGAGTAACCATCTTGCTAAACTACCAAATATGGCAGGCTTGTCCATTAAGTATTTGATTGCTGAATGATCAGTGTATACAAATACTTCATAACTAGTAATGTAATGTCTGAATTTGTTAAATGCATAGATTACTGCTAGTAATTCCTTTTCAGTAACAGTATAGTTTAGTTCAGCACCTTGTAGGTTCTTACTAATATAATAAATAGCATGCTCAACTATACCTTCCTTTTGTCCTATCACTTCCCCAATGGCATAGTCAGATGCATCAGTATGAATATGAAAGGGAAGCTTCCAGTCAGGTCCTCTAAGAATAGGTATTTGTGTCAAAATATCTTTTAGCTGCTGAAATGACAGTTCATAGTCAGCTCTCCATTCAAATTCAGCTTCTTTCTTCAACAGGGTATACAATGGGGCTGCAAGTTGGCTGAAGTCCTTAATGAATCTCCTATAGTATCCAGCATGACCAAGAAAACTTCATACATCCTTCTGCTTGACTGGAATTGGAAGCGTAGTGATGACTGCAATCTTTGCAAGATCAACCTGGATGCCAAAGGATGAGAGGTAATGCCCTAAGAAAACTCCCTCTTGCATCATCATGTAGCACTTCTCACTCTTAAGGGAGAGGTTATATTCTAATAATATTTTAAGAACTTTCTCCAAGTTATCATGAGCCTCCTCAAATGAGGTTCCATATGCAGTGAAGTCATCCATGTATATTTCAACACAGTCAACAGAAATGTTAGAGAAGATACTGATTACCACCCGCTGAAAAGTAGCAGATGCATTGCACAATCCAAATGGCAAGACAGAATAAGAAAATTTTCACCATGGATAGGTGAATGTTGTCTTATCCTGATCTTCACATGATATCTAGATTTGGTTGTAGCCACTGAAGCCATCTAGAAATGAAAAATACTTTTTACCAGCAAGGTTGTCAAGTACTTGGTCAATGAAATGTAATGGAAAGTGGTCTTTCTTAGTGGATTTTTTGAGCTCCCTATATTCCACACAAACTCTCCACTTCCCCCCCCCCCCNCCCCTTCCCCCCCCCCCCTTTTTGGAACAATTACTAAAGGAGAGACCTACTAGTTGTCAGAAATTGTATAGATAAAGCCAGCTTTGAGGAGTTTTTTCAACTTGGTCTTCACTATATCTCTCAGAGAAGGGTTGATTCTTCTCTGGGCTTGTCTAATTGGTCTGGACTAAAGAATGATATAAATCTTATGAGTACAAAGCTTTTGGTCCAACCCCTTCATATCAGTATAGTCCCATGCAAAGGATTGTTGACTATCTTTCAAAACTTGGATAAGACTGGCCATCTGAAACTTGGTGAGGGTCTTATTGACAATCAACTCTTTTCCTAAGTCAATTTATACTCTTTTAACTTTATCCATCATCATAAATTTTGCAAATGAGGGTGACTTGATCTCATGTGGTAATAAGGTATGAAGGTAATCAGGTGCTGCAAGAAACTTAGGTGGGTTCTACTTGGGCAGTATGGTTTGGAGGGAACTTTTAGGGACATGAAAAGAGGATGCATCAGAGCCATACCGATTGGTAATAATTTCCACTAGTATGTCATCTTCCTCTTGGGAGACCATAAATGGATCTCTACCAATAACCATGAGTTGTTGCACAAAATTTGCCTCAAGGGCACCATCACCTAGGTCTGGCCAGATAACTTGGTCAATTTCAGCTTGGGGCATGGCTGGAGAATACATAGTTAATTTCTTGGTATGGATCCCATCAAATATTGTGATTTTTCTTGAGCGACATGCAATGCAAGCATCTGTTGTGGCTAGCCAAGGCATTTCTAATATTAAAGGATGTCCTCCTAGTGTGGCTTTGGGGGATAGGATTATAATATTTGAGGGGTAATCCAAGGAATCAAGTATGACAATGATGTCCTCCACCATGTCCTTCAGCTTCACTATGGATTTATCAGTTAACTAGAGTATTGTAGGTGTTTCCCTTAAACCAATGATACTAAGTCTTAAAAAAACTTCCATAGTCATCACATTGATGGATGCCCCTAAATCAATCAAGAAATTCTATATTTGTATACCATTAATATGAATGGTAACCATTGGGCTGCCTAGATCAGAGTATTTAGGCATCAAGACTTTACTGAGCATGAGATCAGAAAGTTGCCCAAGAACATGGACAGTATCAGGATCTTTCCTCTTTCTACCAGGGTGCTTGATACAGGCTTCCTTAATTTCTTTATTATAGATGGGAATTTATTTGAGTGCATCTAACAAAGGTATTTGGATAGTCATTTGTTTAAGTTGGTCAATCAAATCAGCTACAATAGGGTTTTCTTTTGAGGGTGTTGTTTAAACCAATCTCTGTGGATAAGGTAGATTTTTCAAAATTGGAGTAGATTATGGAATAGGTGGAGCAATAGTGGGTTGATTCTAAGGTATTTCCTCATCATTAGAAACTTCAATTATTATAGGCTTCTTAGGTGCAAGCAATTTAGTTCTTGATCTCAAGTGAATATCATTCACTTACAGGGAATAAGCTTATTGCTTGTTATTGGGATTTGGAGTTGGCTGCGCAGGCAGTTGTGTTGGCTTCTAAGGATTATTATTGGTTGTAGGAGGTGGAGGCATAATATCTTGTTGCTGAGGTGGAGGAATAATAGATTTTTGTTGATTAGGCTGATTGGGTCCCCACTAAGGTTGTTGTTGCCAGTTACCATGTGGTTGCCATCGGTTATTCTATTGTGGCTACTAATATTGGTTAAACTGTTGTTGGTATGGGTTAAATTGAGGTTTTTGTTGATAGTTTTGGTTATATTGTGGTTGTTGGTTAGACCAGTTATAATTCCAATTCTGTCCCTGAGGGGCAAAATTCTGAGGGTTTTGGTTTTTCCATTGACTACTATTATTACAACCAAAATTATTCAGGTGGTCTTGAGGCATACCTTGTCTTCAAACCCATCGTTGCCTTTGATAAATGTAGAAAAATTCTCCATTCTCCTCATCTATAGCTTTAAACTTTGTGGGCATTGAAGTAGTGTCCACAGATGCAACTATTTTTCACTTATAGTTCCTTTTCTTCTCTCTATAGTGAGATCCAAATTCAGCCAGCATAGCCTCTACATCCTCCTTCTTCCTTCTTGCTTGCATGTTTTCCAGCTAAGTAGCAACATCATTGATGATGTCCTATTTAAATTCAGACAGAAGATTGGATAAATCCAATTTAGATACTCCTGAACCATTGGACTTATGAGGAAAATCTCTTATTCCTCTCCCTTTCTTCACAGTATCCCTTGAATAGTTCAGACATATATTATTTATGTTAGCCTAGTTCTTCTGAGTGATGTCTCCACCTACCATAAGGTCTAAGGCCTCAATGCTTCCATCATTTACACCTTTTAAGAAAATATGTTTTTGTGACTCCTCATTCAACTGATGTTGAGTGTTGCACTGCAGGTTAAACATAAACCTTGAGACATAGTCTTCCAAGGTCTCATCCTCCTTTTGTGACATTTGAAAACTTCATCTCCCTTCAAATCTTGATCCCTACATTACTCTTTGTATTTAGAAAGGAACATATTTCTCATTGCATCCCAATTCGCTATAGCATTAGCACCCAAGCCCATGAACCATCTTAGAGAAGCCTCCTTAAGAGTAGATGGAAATAATTTCAGCTTATGGGCATCAGCTATGTAATCATAGCTCCTAAAGAGGATATCAAACTCAAAAAGGAATGTTTCAGGGTCTTTAGTGATGAGGCCATAAAATTTGGGAAGTGTAGAGGCATGTATGTTTTTCAGATGATGATTACCATGTTGAGGAGGAATGGGGAAAGAAAAGGTAGGTTGAGCCATCCTTGGGGGAGGACCTAGTTTTTGTGGTTGATAGATAACAAGAGCTAATGGGTTATCTTGATACTCAGGTTTGTCAAAAAGGTCATGAAAATGTAGTGATCCTTCAAAGGATGACGATGAAGATATTTCTCCTTGGGCATCAGCAAATGGATTTTTGAATGGGTTTTCTACTTCACTCTCAACTCGGGGTTCCTTTGGCTTAGGATTAAAAATATCAAATGGTTCAACCTAGTTATTATGAGGAATGAATCTCCCATGAGGTATCTTCTTCTATGCATAAAAGGATTACTTGAAACTCAGTCCTAAATTATGAAAACTGGGAACATGAACACCAAAGTAAGTTTGAACTAACACCATCCCCAGCAACAGCACCAAAAATTCTTGGATAAACAATTGTCTTAGAAACTCATAGCATTAGACTGCATATTTTAGGATTGGACACCCTAAATGGTTTCTAATTAGATCATTCAATCTCATTTAATTATCGACCAGTGACGTAAACTTGGAATGGCATTTGCAAAGTATATGCTTCAAACTCTCTTGATTCTCATGGCTAAACCTATGAAATTGAAATGCATTAAGCTTCAGGAAATATATGATAACTCAAATAAATTCTCTTACTCTAGGAAAACATTAATCATGGATAGGAACTTCTCTACCCGCCTATGCTGCAAGAACAGTCTACTAGTTATGTTACTAGTGGCTGCATGAACAACAGAGTTCTATTTTACTCCTCTAAAAACATGGAAATGATTTCTACTCTAACAAAGGAATTCACTCACCAAGTGGACCCATTGGATGAGTGAATAGAAACACAATCAAAATAATAGAATTGAACTCAACTTGTGCATTCTATTCATTCATGGAAAATACACTTGGATAAATAAAACAGTATTACAATTATATCATCTTCTATTCAAAAAATATCAACTAACTCGACTAACTCCAAAGAGTTACAATAGTTGTCTTATTTAAAGGAAATCTAAAACTACTCCCTAAATCTAAGATCACTCCATTAATGAGAATTGTTACAGATACATAATGTTTCATAACAGAAATATCAATCATAGAGAATAAGTCTTCCCAGAATATAGTACGTGGTGCCTCTAGATCCGCTCACTACTTTTAACATAAAACTGAATTGACCAGTTCTTCACGTGGAGATCTTGCAGCAATGCCTTAACTTACTTCAACTTCTTGCTCTACTTCTTCAACATGATGGCATCTTTGTAGCAACGGTTGGCTTTTGACTTCTTCAGCATTATGATGCTAGTCTTGAATTCACCACGACTAATCCCTGCAAAATGTTTAATACATACACAACCTCTGAGACATACATATTTTCATCATTAATATCATGAAGGAAGTGTTAGGTTCTAATTAATACTCTTGCAAGGCACATGGCTACCAGAAGGAAACTACCCACAAATATAGCAGAGGAAATAGGATCATTCATTAGCATATAACTACTGCATCTTATCATTTCATCCATCAGTTTCAATCAAATATACTATGTTCCTTTATCATCCACTTTACTACTTATGTCCTTACACATACAAAATATACATATAAAACCATAATTTTAAGTATCTGTTCTGCAAGTAAACTATTGGAAATAAAATAAAAAGTATTTGAAAAGATGGCCTTTAAAGAGGCTCATCACACGATCTAAACTACAAAAAGCATACAACATCAAAAGATCATACAACAACAAGAGATCAAGACAAGATAACATATTGAGCACCAAAAAGGATCAACGTATACATATATATATATATATATATATATATATCAAATGTCTCGGTGTATACAAAAGGATGTGCTCTCATAAATATCAAGCAAAAATGTACACCTTCGGTGTAGATGAATCATGTATAATCATATGGATCTCAAAAATCAGAATAGGATAAGACAAGAAAGGGGAATGATCAGCTCTTGCTTCCTCCCTCGCCACCATCAGGTGGTGGGTGCAGAGGAGCATCTTTCCTAGGTGGAGGGCTTACTTCCTCAAATTGTGCCAAATACTGTTAATACAATGGCACCTGTTGTGCCATAGGAACCATTATGTTGTATGCTGCTACATAGTAGGCCACCCTACTAGTCTGAAATGTCACCTGGATCTACAAAGCCTAAACTCTCTCATCATGCCCTGTGATCACTCAATCCTTCTCTACAATCTGAGACTGGGCTACTGCCAGCTGTGTATGAGTGGCTCATAGTTAGGTCCTCAGTGACCTAATCAACTCATGTGCTATATATGGCTCTCTCTAAGGTCCCTTCTCTCTCTTAGTTTCCTCTTGCTTTGCATCTTATCGGTATTGTCAAACTACCCTAACTATGTCATCAAGCCCTAGGTCAGGCTATGCATCTGGCTTCTCCTCCTTAGTAGCATCTGTGGCAGGAACCTATCCTCTGATGGATCCTAGGGTTCCCATCTCCCCGTGATCTCTCTTTCATCCTGACCCTGGTGTCTTGCTCATGCTAGGACCGGCCTTTGTTCTTGTTCTTGGCTAAGTAGGAGTCCTCTGGGGTGGTCTTAGAGGTACCCTCTGTGGTTCTCTTTGTGGATCAATCAGTGCATCTATCATAGGTACCTGCTTTGGGGCACCCTCATCAATCCTAGGCACTCTCTCTAGTGGATCTATAAATCTAGGGAAAGGATACTAAGACAAATGGTCATGATACTCTAGAGTAACCCTCACATCTACCACTCCATCCAGGTACTCCCATGTTGGTCGATTGAGCTCAATGAGATCCTAAGTACACAATGCGATAGATAACCTACGTAACAAAATTTCAAATGCTCAATTTATGATCTACAAACTCCAATACATCAACAAAAAATAATAGAAGAAGAGTATGAAAAGAAAAATGTTACTTGCGAGACCAGTCTCTACGCTCCTCATCTAGAAATCAAGCATAGGCAGTGTACTCCATAGAGACACTCTGGATATGACCATACTACCTCAACACTCGAGACAGTATGAATCTCTCTATCACCAAAGATTTCTTGCCCAACAGTGGGCGTGAGACAAATAACTCTCTCTGGACTATCCTCCACTTAGCCCATACCTCAACCTGCAAATAAGTTCACCACGTAACCAAGCTTAATCATTGATCTGAAACCTCCAGTAATCTTTCTTTCCCAGGAAGGTATGTGTGACAAAACCTGAATACCTATAAACATAGGGCTATCCACCCTGCCATGTATTCGTTGTAATAGGTCTCCAGACTGGGAGATGCTCCCAGGCCCATATTTGCAAAACCACAACCCCTGCAGTCATGCCTTGGATACCCCTATAATTCACCTTATGCATCTCATGATGCATATGTTCCAAGAGGCACTGACCCCAACCAAGCTTCTCTGGATGTGTAATCAATCTCTCAAGCATTCAAGCCTAGCCGCACAAGAATCCCTGTTGTGAATAATCGGCTATGAGGAAACAACCAATGAACACAGCCAGAATGCACTCCAAAGGCAGATGCTCTCCATAGCTCTCTACCAGCATAGCCCAAGTGATGGATCAATCTATAATCAAAGGATCATGAAATACTTGAGCCAGTACCCATACACTGACTAAAGGTGTGGAATCCTACTCCACACGTACTCCAGTGAAAGGGATCCAAAGAATCTTATAGATGTCCTCGGGAGTGATGGTCATCTCCCCCATTGATAAGTGAAATGTGTTGTCCTTGTTATGTAATCTCTCCACTAGCACGGTCAACATCCCATGGTTCACCCAAATATCAGGCATCTACAACAACCAAGAAACACCACAAGCTCGGACATGTGCCCTATGGTCATCTAACAAACCTCAAACTAACTGTATAGTGGTAGGATAAGGTGGATCTAAACTATATATCAGGAAACTACACCTACATGAATATAAACAACAGAAACAACATCAGTATCAGCATCAAATCAAAGTGAAATCACCACAACATATTCAGAAAAGCTCGCAAACAGGCTACTAAGAAAGGCAAACACGCAACTGGATGATAAAATTAGGAGAAAAATTCCTTTGTTCCCATATGAAAAAAGGCATAAATGACCACATTCGCCCCAGGGTTCATACGACAAAATATTACAGGCCAGACAAAAAAATAGTATCATACAATAAATAAAATAGTTTCAGATGATAAAAGGGGCAATGATGAATATTGTTGTGTGACAGGTGGGTCAGTCTCGTGCGACAAATCTAATGTCTTCATACAAAAAAAAAAAAATTAAGCAGATTATCATATGAGCCCTTTCACAGTACCGTACGACAAACCGCGGATAGATAGCAAAAATGTGCAAAAACATGAAAAATTTGGCTAAAATAGGAAAATTTTACATGCAAAGATGAAGTTTATCGACTACTTATAGGTGACACATAATCTTTGGGTTGTCCATGCCTCTGCATGTGCTCAAAATGATGAGTAGACATCAGGACCACCATTCTCGCTCAGAGAAGCTTCTCAGAAACTCAAAAGGTGGACAGTGAAAATGATTTGAAAATTACCCCTCTGGGCCTCATATAGAGATTTGACCTAATTTTCAAAATGCTCCTATGGCCGCGCAAATTGTACCCTTGACTAATCGGCCCACTCTAAATCCATTTTCAGGACAGAAATTGAAATTCGATGATGTTTTTACCCTCAAAATTGAAATTTAACCTATTTTCACAAATGCAATTGATTGTTGATGCTTTCCTCACAGGATTCTGATTCGAGAATCCTTTTGACCAACTTTCTTGTGCATTTCCCTCTTTAATTCAAAAAGTCAACTTAAGTCAATTTTGGTCAAACTTGGTCAACCATATCTCAAAAAGGCTTGCCTCTCAAATTTCTCAATGCTTTTTTGATCTATCGGGCTTGTGCCTCTCCTCCTTTTGATTTATTTCCCAAGGGGGAAGTACCACTATATCAACAATTTGATTCACATTAGCAAGTTCAATCTAGGGGCATCAGGCCCTGGCCTAAATCAAAAATCAATCAAGTGATTCTCATCACTGCTCATCAAAAATCTCAAATCTCTAGGGGCATTTTAGGTTCATCGCACCACATCAATCTGGTAATTGGCTTCATCAGGATCCATATTAAGTCAATTATCCCAATCAATCAATTGAATGACAATCAGTCTCATCGCACCACATCAGGTTGGTTCATCATTCAAACTTAACATTAAATCAGGAAATCTGCTTAGAGGATGGACATTTAGTTTCATCGCTTCACATCAAGATGAATGCTCAGACTCTTCTATCATTCTTCGCTCAATCAAGCCCGGAGCCGGTGTATTCACATCTCCTCTATCAGTCTTCGCTCAATCAAGTTCAGAGCTGATATCTTCAAAATCTCCAATCGATCTTCGTTTGATCAAGTTTGGAATCGGTTTTGATCTATGGGATAGTTTCATCACCTCACATCAAGATATTTCCATATTCAATCAAACTTCAAATGTTCTTTGACCCAATGTGTTCCTAAATCGATCACACATTAGTCAAAGAGGGGCAAATGCAATCACCTAAAAATGGTCTAGAAAACCCATAGCCCCCTTTTCTAGAGTATTTTGGTCTTAATAAATCCTAAATATAAGACATTATCGCTAGACTCTAAATTATTGAGCACTTAATCAAACTTGCTTGTATAATTTTAATCCTAACTTGTTGAATCAAATAATCAAACATCAAAGCCTAAACCCAAAAAGCATAAAGCATTGGGATAAATCAAAAAGTCCTAAGTTCAAAAAGTGAACCCATTCACACATGGGTGTGCACTCAAAAAATCAAATAAAACAAATAAAGGGAGAAAATATCAATTTTGTCTTATTCTCCACAAAATTGACCAATCCAAATCACTTTATCATCTCACGTGGATTGAGAGGAATTGCATCTCCACCATTGATCAATATCTTTTGCCTCTTAATCTGAACCACTCATTTCTTGGAATCTCCTATAAAATGGATAGCTACCTTTACTCATTCATAACAAGAAGAGTTGGAGTAGATTTATAATGCTATTTTCATTCTAGAGATCTTTAGTGCATTCTTAGTTTCCTTGCTTTTATAGTAGTCTATTGCATTCTTGCATTGTTAGCTTCATTTCTTAGCTTAGATGGCATTCTAGTTTCTTTCATAGCTTACTATAGATGCATTGTTCTTCTCATTTGATAGCTTAATCTTGCATCCAAGTTCTATTTCTTATAATGTTATGCATTTAGTTTGCTAGTTCATGCATTTCCATTTTCAAGCTTTCAAGAGAAAAGTATGCAAGTCTATGCATCTTGCTCATCCTCTTTGCCTTGAATCTTCCATTTTGGAGTGGTCAAGTCACCGATTTCTCTATGTCCAATCTGATGGACAACTATGAGAATCATACTCCCTTCAACTAGGAAGAAATAAGCTGATTTCAAGGGTTTTTATGATATTGCTTTGAATCTTATGTTTTACTAACCCCCTTGATATAATGGTTTATTGAAGTGTTTGGTAGCAGATATTGATCACAAATTTTACCACACACAAATACAAGATGACTAGACTTACACAAGGTCATGTCATCCACCTCACCAACAAATCCTAGTGTCGCAACTAGATGGAGGCTACAAAATATTATTCAAAATCCACACCTTACAACACTCTACATACACCATATATTTACAAAACTCTGTGATGGGGTCTTAGACAAGCTTCTTGGTGCAACAGATGACTAGTATAGGTATAAATCTCCTTACCTCCCACTTTAAAGTTTTATTATAATTCATACAATTTTCTAAATAAAAAATCTTCTCTCAGGGATGAATGGAAACACAGAGGCTCTACCTATATCCATGGTTTCATTTGGCTACACCAAGCACCGAACATTGGTAAATTATAATGGAATAATATTCACTCCATACAAAGTGCACTTGACTACATTGATAGATATTTCTCTACATGGAACCCACAAAGTCTATTGGAATTGTTGTTGTTTGAGGTGTTGACATTCATGTTTTGTCATTGATGGAAACACATGTGAAAAACCATCAACCCAAAAGTAGTCTTCTCAATACTACCTTCTCAATATCATGGTCATAGCTCCTCCTAAGGCAGTAGGGGTTTTTCACCTAAATCTTTCACCTTTGACATCAATGGAAAAGGGTGCCACAATTATTTCCCTTTGTTGTACAACCCATCACTGCAAGATGTATCTCTTTCAAATCTTCATGCCTACAACAAACCAGGTGCATGATCATCCAACTATGTTTAGTTGTGTTTCTGCAATCACTCCCCATTAAACCATATTCTAGTGTCCCTTCAAATATCTGAATATCCTCTTAACTACAACAAGATGAATCTCCTTAGGATCTTCTTGAAACCTTGCAATAATTCTAACTAAACTAGCTATGTTTGGTCTATTGTGAGTTAAATAATGCAAACCATATTTATGTCATCTCTTAAAGGAAAGCCATCAGGTTTCCCTATGTAGACTTCTTCAACTAGATCATCTTTAAGAAATGCATACTTCACATCCATACTCTTCGCATCCCAAAAAGGTTCACATATATATACCCTATTTTTACTATTTACTATACTCACACTACTTCACCAACCTGTAACTTTTTCCAGACATGACCATAACTCTAGAGACCATAAAAAAAGCTTTAGTATACTCCATAAATTATACATCCAAGCTCACATGTCATCATGATGTGTATCATATGCTCGCCAATCAGAACAAGTCAATTGTACCCTATTAACTATCTTCTGGACTAGGTATTTTTCACTAGCAGAGTATCCAAAACAGATTTTTACATCAAGTGACCATGTCAGTAGAGTGTGTTGCCAAAAATGGCAACATATACATCATTATATTCTGCACACTTTCCATCAATTTCACTTTAAATGATTTATCCTTAATAGGAGTCAGATCAAAATTGGGAGATATTTTTATCTCCTTCTCATCTTTAACCTCAACTTCTGCTTTTCTTTTTTCTTCAGCTACAATTTCATTCATTTCTTCTTCATTGATCTCATTAGGGTCCTTTTGTCTATTTTCTTATAATATTCTCAATGTACTTCATAAAGTTGTTTTCTTTCTATTTAACCATCAGCTTTCAGACAATCAAACAATGTTACTTTTCATACCTCGCGACCAAGGATGTAGTATCTACACATATCCTTGTACCCGTAGCTAACCTAGCACCATCTCATTCTATAAATCAGGGGTTGGATAATAGAATTTTATATTTATCCAAAGCTCCCCCTAAGGCCATGCTCGGCCATTTAGACTGATGTGTCAATGGTAACATCAAACAAAGATCCAGTAGCATCTACTGACTCTTCCTGACCCTTAAACTCACTCTGATTATTTATTTTCCATACTTTATCATTGTCTTTGTTTCCTTCTTTTATAAAATGTCAATTGAACTCATCCATGTATTCTTCCATGCTCTTTCAAACATCAACAATTTTTTTATTTATAGTCATAGGTTGTCTTCTATTGCTAACAGATCCATTATACCTACAAAAATTTGCTATATATCCTTGATTGTTACATTTATAGCAAGTAGGAGATGATCTGTTATGATTAACCTATAACCTAAAATTCCTTGCGATGTGCCCAAAGTTGTTGCATTTGTAACATCTAATATTAGTTGCACTTCTTTCTCTAATATAATCTTGTTTATTGCTTGATTGATAAGGTTTTCTACATTTTTCCTTCTTGTGTCCATATTCATAGAAATTAAAACAATAACCAGAAAAGGGCTTATAGGGAGTCTTGAAATTCATTTTTTTCCATTGATGTCAACATATGTTTCAATTGGTTTCATCAGGAGTCTCACACTGACTGGTTATGACATGAACGGGCAGGTCTAACAAGATGGTACAGGCAGTGTACGACATGTCAGAGTACACAAGCTTACATTTGTGTAAAGGGAGGAGTATAGACCTTATGTCTAAGGTTACAGATCATTATCTAGTTATTTGCATGAGTTATGGCAGATTTGGTGGATATTGGTAACACAGTAGTGATAGAGAACTATGAGAGAGTTAGTCTCTATGTTTTTTAGATAACTTGGATGCGAGCATGTGTTATGGTATGTGAGTTTGAGGCATGGTATAGGACATGTTAGAGAATTTTACTTATGTTTCTTGGGTCATTTGGTTCTTGGTGATGTAATTTGTGGCATGTGATCTTGCAAAGACCTATTTGGGGCCGACCAGAGGAGATAATGTGTTCACAAGATGGCGAGCGTGAATTATGGATCTTGGAGTGTAATGGATGAGTTGTATTTGATCTTGACTTGTTTAAGGTACCATGTGTATCTTAGCAAGGGTATATATATTTATTTATGCATTAGGGAAGTCCTAACAGGCTAACCTAATTTCTTTTTGTAACTTGTATAAAGGAAAGTCATTCCTTGTTGTAGTAATGTATGAACTAGATGTGGCGAGCATGTGGATGTAAGTTCTACTGATGTAGAGAATTAATTATATTTGTGATGCACTTCATTGGAACTATATAGAAAAATCAAGTTGCTATTAGTCATTTCATTGTTATAAGTATATTTATATACTTCTTTTTTGGATACTGGATCCAGAAGGTGGGTTCAACCTTCACATTTGAGCAGTGTTCTTGGGTAGTGAGCCTAATTGTATTACCGCTAACAGGGTTCATCCTTTAACAAGGATTTGTACTAAATGTAATACTCAGCTCCTAATGGGGCTAGATCTCCTAATAGGGACAGTATACTCTTAGTGAATTATTTGTGAATTCCATCCCCACCGAGGTTTTTCCCTTAACAGGGTTTCTTTGACAAAAATTATGGTGTTATGAGTTATTTGATTTGTGTGTATATTCTCATTATTTCAGTTATTGCATGATTAAGTTTAAAATGGTTGAGATTATCTATAAGTGCTACAACACTTATTCACCCCCCCCCCCCCTCTNTTCCCCCCCCCCCCCCCTCTCAGTGTTGCTTGATCCTAACAATTGGTATCAAATTTTGTGGCCCTTGGAGAGAAATCCTAATAGCTTGAGGGGGATCTTGATGGATTCAAGCATTTTGGAAGAAAATTTTGAAGCATCACTTGAAGACCTTGATAAAGGTAATGTTGATAATGTAGAATTAAAGTTCAAACTGAGAAGAGTTGAAGTTTTCATCAAGAAGCTTGAAATTTCAAGGAACAAAAGGAAGGAACATATTGAGAACATAAAGGAACCTGAAAATGATTCATCAGATCAAATTGAGAAACTTGAACAAGAAAAAGAAGAATTTGAGTAGGAACATGAATATACTACTTTGCATATGGCTTAAGAAATTCAACAAGAGAAAGATGAAAAGAGAAGACCTTGAAGAATGAAAATATACAGATGGGAAATTGCAACTTAAACTTGATGATGTCATAATCAAGTATCAAGAATTGGAGAAGTACAATATCATCATTAAGGGAGAGCTTGTTGAGGTAAAGAATCACATAGAGAAACTTCATGCGAGAAGTGACAAAATTGATGAATAAATGGAGAGACAAAAACCTAAAGGTGATAAGACTGGAGTTGGTTTTGATGAATCTGAATGTTCTAAATCTCAAGAAAGACAATCTGAAGGCAAAATAGATAAGGAACCTAATCAGCAAGAGGAACAAAATGTGAAAACTAGACCTTTTAGAGGTAGATTCTTTGGATGAAACAAAATTGGTCACATGAAGAGGGATTGAAGAGGTAAGACTCCCTATAAGCCCTTTTTCTAGTTATTGTTTCAATTACTACGAATGTGGGCACAAGAAGGCAGAATATAGAAAACCTGATCAATCAAGCACTAAATAAGATTACATCAGAGAGGGAAGTGCAGCTAAGATTACATGTTAAAAATGCAACAAATTTGGGCACATCACAAGGAATTGTAGGTTACATTTTGATTAGAACATATCATCTCCTACATGATATAGATGTAACAATCAAGGACATATAGTGAATTTTTGCAGGTAAAATGGATCTGTTAGCAATAGAAGATCACCTATGGCTATAAAGAAAAATATTGATGATGTTGGAAAGAGCATGGAAGAATACATGGATGATTTCAATAGACATTGTGTAAAATAAGGAAACAAAGACAGTGATAAAGTATGGAAAGTAAAGAATCAAAGTGAGTCTAAGGATCAGGAAGAGTTAGTAGATGCTACTGGATCTATGCCTGATGTTACCATTGACACATCAATCTAAATGGCCAATCAAATCCTTAGGGGGAGATTTGGATAAATATAATAGTCTATTATCTAGCCCTTGATTTATAGAATGAGATGATGCTAGGTTAGCTACAGGTACAAGGATATGTGTAGATGCTACATCCTTGGTCGTGAGGTATGAAGAGTAATATTGTTTGATTGTCTGAAAGTTGATGGTTAACTAGAAAGAAAACAAATTTATGAAGTACATTAAGAATATTATAGGAAAATGCACAAAAGGACCCTAATGAGATCACTGAAGAAGAAATGAAGGAAATTGTAGCTGAAGAAAAGAGAAAAGCAGAAGTTGAGGTTAAAGATGAGAAGGAGATAAAAATATCTCCCAGTTCTGGTCTGACTCCTATTAAGGAGAAATAATTTAAAGCAACATTGATGGCAAGTGTTCATAATATAATGATGTATATATTTTCATTTTTGGCAACATGGTCTACTGACATGGTCACTTGATGTACAAATCAGTTTTGGATACTCTGCTAGTGAAAAATGCCTAGTCCAGAAGACAGTTAACAGGGTATAATCGACTTGTTCTAATTGGAAAGAATAGGATACACATAATTATGACATGCGAGCTTGGATGTATGATTTATGGAGTATACTAAATCTTTTTTTATGGTCTCTAGATTTGTGGTCATGTCTGGAAAAAGTTACAGGTTGGTGAAGTCGTGCGAGTACAGTAAACAGTAAAAATAGGGTATATATATGTGAACCTTTTGGGTTGCAAAGAGTATGGATGTGAAGTATGCATTTCTAAAAGATGATTTAGAGGAAGAATTATACATAGGGAAACCTGATAGTTTTCCTTTGAGAGATTATAGAAATATGGTTTGCAGTATTTAACTCACACTAGACCAAACATAGCTAGTGTAGCTGGAATTGTTGCAAGGTTTCAAGAAGATCCTAAGGAGATTCATCTTGCTGCAGTTAAGAGGATATTTAGATATCTGAAAGGACACTAGAATATGGTTTATGGGGGAGTGATTTCAAGAACACAACTGAACATATTTGGATGATCATGCACCTGGTTTGTTGCAGGCATGAAGATTTGAAAGAGCTACATCTTGCAGTGATGGGTTTTACAGAGAAGGGAAATAATTGTGGCACCCTTTTCCATTGATGTCAAAGGGGGAGATATTCAAGTGAAAAACACCTATTGCCTTAGGGGGAGCTGTGACCAGGATATTGAGAAGGTAGTGTTGAGAAGACTAATTTTGGGTTGATGGTTTTTCACATATGTTGTCATTAATGCCAAAGGGGGAGATTGTTGGAATTTTTGTTGTTTAAGGTGTTGAAATTCATTTTTTGTCATTTATGTCAACATATGTTTTAGTTGGTTTCGTTAGGAGTCTCAGATAGACTGGTTGTGACAGGAACAGGCAGGTCTGACAAGACGGTACATATAGTGTACATTGTGTCAAAGAACGCGAGATTACATTAGTGTAAAGGGAGGAGTATGGACCTTATGTCTAAGGTCGTAGATCATTATTTATTTATTTGCATGAGTTATGGAAGATTTGGTGGAGACCAGTTATAGAGCAGTGACAGAGAATTATGACACAGTTAGTCTCTATATTTTTGAGATAACTTGGATGTGAGCATGTGTTATGGTATACAAGCTTGAAGCGTGGCAGAAGACATGTTGGAAAATTTCACTTTTTATTCTTGGGTCACTGGGTTCTTGCTGATGTCAGTTGTGGCGTGTGATCTTGCAAAGACCTATTTGTAGCCAACCAAAGGAGATAATGTGTTTAGAGGATGGTGATGTGAATTATGGATCTTGGAGAATAACAGATGAGTTGTATTTGATATTTTCTTGTTTAAGGTACCATGTGTATCTTATCAAGGGTCTATATATTTATTTGTGAATTGGGGAAGTCCTAACATGTCATCCTAATTGCTTGTTGTAACTTGTATAAAGGAAAGTCATTCCTTGTTGTAGTAATGTATGGATTGGATGCATCAAGTATGTGGATGCAATTTATGCTGATGTAGAGCAATAATTATATTTGTGATGCACTTGATTGGAACTGTATAGGAAAAGAAAGTTTCTATCAGTTAGTTCATTTTTATAAGTATATTTATATACTTATTTTTTGGATAGTGGATCCAGAAGGTGGGTTTAACCTTCATATTTGAGCAATGTGCTTGGGTAGTGATCCTCATTGTATTACGCCAGAGTTTATCCTTTAACAGTGATTTGTACTTAATGTACTACTCAACTCCTAATAGGGATAGGTCTCCTATCAAGGACATTATACTCTTAGGGCATTATTTATGGGTTCCATCCCCATTGGGGTTTCTCCCTTAATAGGGTTTCCTCGATAACAAATCATGGTGTTATGATTTATTTGCTTTGTGTGTATGTTCTCATTATTTCAATCATTGCATGGTTAAGTTTTAAATGGTTGAGATTATCTAGAAGTGCTACAACAATGATTCACCCCCCCCCCCCACTTAGTATTGCTCAATCCTAACAAACTATTCAATTGAAAAACCAAAAAATTCATCGATANTTCCCCCCCCCCCCCCACTTAGTATTGCTCAATCCTAACAAACTATTCAATTGAAAAACCAAAAAATTCATCGATATCTTGTTTATGACCCCTGTTTGATAGATACAGGAATGATTATTTATACCAACCCTAAATTTGACTACACCAAATTGGTCAACCATGTGCAATGACACATAAAATGTACCCTCCAAACATGCCTTGGAATGAAAGGGCCTTCTCTTGTATGTTGTCATAAAGCACCTTGGACCACACAAGAAAAATCAAAACTTTTTGTTGTTGAGAATGACCAACCTACCCAAACCCCTTCTCATAATGATGACCACCTAAACCTACATAACCCACAAATACTATCTTTATGGAGGGCCAAAGTAGATAGAAAACCCTTCCTCTCAATTGATGCAGTCCTAAAATACATTGCAAAATATGCAAAAAAAGGCTGAGAACAAGTCAAAAACATACCATGCCATGTTGCCTTTCATTACAACCAGATTTGACCCTGATAAGCCAACCCCAATTTCTTTTCAAAGGATGACTCTTGAAAACCTCATGGACCATGACATTGGTTCCCAAAAGACCTGCCACCTCTTACTCAAATGCCACTCTCCCTATCTAGCAAGATAATTTTCCCTTTAAATGTCAACCAAAAAAATCTCCAACGTGTACCAATCACACCCAAAACTGAAACAACATACCCAAACTATATTGAAGCTTACATCTCACACCCTATATATTTAGAGACAACATCACTTATTGAAGTAACTCAAGGACCTTTAAGATTTCTCAAAAAAAAAAATCAATGGAAAGAGTGCCCCACCGAAGCTATTGTTCGAGTCTCTCCATGCTTCATAATCATCCCTACAAAGGAGGATGGTAGTTTTGAAGCCTTCTGCTAGAGTGAATTAGTTTTGTAAAAACCATTCCACAACATTCAAACTGATATTGGTTCATCATCAGATGAGACTATAATAAATTGGGGTAATTTATCAAGCAAATACCATCCTTGGCATGTACGAAGGACCGCTCCTGAACCAATACAAGAAAATGAAATTGACAACCTAGGGAGTGATGAAAATATTCTGAAAGATAGTATTCTTAATGAATGGCAAGTATTGTTAGGATTGTACCAAGGCCTTCCTATCCACCCAAATGAACTTCATATGCTTGGAAGCTGTGAAATTGACTTGATCGATAATTGGGAAGACTAAGAATTCAATCCATCACAAAAAAAAAAAGCTACTACTTTCATACAATCTAATCGCCCATGTTTCAAGCCCCAACAAGCACAAACTACCTTGTCTACATAGCAACAAAAGGCATACAATATTGTTCTAGCGCATCTACATGTCACTACTCAACAACCACCACTTAAAATAATTGTTCAAGGAATGACATAGGAAAGTCACACCTTATTACAAGCATAAAGTCCATAATGGTCAGCTCAAAAACAAATGGACAATCACCATTGCTACTACTCGCACCAACATGCATAGCAATATTCAACATACAAGCATCAATAATCCATTCTACCCTCTGAATACCAATCAAAGAAATGGTTCCCCTATAAGGAAAGGTAGTTGTAACCTTCCAAGAGAGCATGTATTTCATTCGCTACATTCTAATAGATGAAATGACTTTCATTGGTCCTAAATTACTAGAAAGAATTGATATTAGGCTGTGACAAGCATTCCCTTTTTAGAATCACATTCCCTTGGGGGACACTCAATTGTTTTGCTTAGTGACTTGGGACAACTACCACTAATCAAATACATCCCAATGTATGCTTCAATTTCCTATCATGGCACACTATGACACAACTTCACAACTATTGTAACCTTGGAAAAAATATTCTACCAAATTGGAGACAATCCTATTCAAATTCAATTTTGCACACTTCTTTTAAATTTATAGAATGTAACACCTACAATTGTGCATTGGTAGGTTCTAATTTCATGTTCAAGTTCCACACTCACCTCAGTAGAAAAAACTTTTTTTTTTCATCCATACATCTTTTTTCAACAAATAAAATGGTCTTACTCCATAACAAACACATGTTGCTATCTTTAGCAAAGCCAATTGCCATGTCCAATGCAAAGAAACTTAAAGGATTTTCATTCTCAAATCCAGATGAAGAACAAATTTCATCCAAATCCTCTTATGTATTGGCCAAGAAGTCATGCTATGTGCAAATTTAGGGGTACAAATTGGACTTGTCAATGGTGCACTTGGACAAGTCAAAGAAATTATATACAATGATGGCGGAAAGTTACTTCAGGTTACTTTATTTGTTGTTTTTGAATTGAAAAACTACATAGGCCCATAATGGGACTACAACAACCCAAAATATATTCCAGTAATCCCACTATTTCATGGCATCCACCATCAAATACCACTAAAAATGGCTTGGGCCTTAACAATACACAAATCAAAAGGCCTTACACTTCAGAGAGAAAAAATCAACATTGGCAACATTGACATGCAAGGGCTAACATTCACAACAATTTTGAGAGTGCGTGAACAAGCAAACCTCCGCATTCAACCAACATTCACACTTGAAAGATATGGGTGCATGCAACAAAACCCATTTTTTTATCGTCAAAAAGAAGAGGAGTTGTATTTGGAAACAATATCAAATACTAATCCTCTAACCAAAACAAATTAATTGGAAGCACTACAGGTTTGTTCCCTGATTAAATTTGTCACATATTCCATTCCAAATTCAAAGTTACAAATTCAAAGTTGATGAAAACAATACATGTATTATTTAAACATACTTAAAAAAAATACTCATGTAATGTTTAATTCTATGCAGTGTTTATGATATTTGCTCTGCAAATACAAAATTGGCTCTCTATATGCAATTGTGGATCTCCAACTCTATTCTACGAATCAGGTGCAAGAATATTATTTAGTCACAAAATTGTAAAACCATTTCAATTCATCTATTTTATGTATATGCTACAATCAATACTTAAAAAAATACTTGCATCAAATTTGTCTTCAAAAAAGACTTAAATTGATGTGCAACATATAGAATAATAAATTATATGTTTGCATATTTTAATTTTCCAACTTTTCATACATAATTAAAATAGGAAAATATAAATATTTTATAGAATCAAACAATTTTTAATAATAACATATATTGGAAAAAAATAGATTTCATAAATTATTAAAATACGAAATGTTTTTTAAAATTATTACAAGCCCTTTCTTATTTAAGTTTGTTATAACTTATCATTTTTAATGTGAATGTTAAGACAAAAACTTCAACAATTTTATTACATTATATTCCTCTACAAAAATGTTTCTATTGTATTCATTAATTTAAATTGTAAATATCCATTAATGACTATCAAGAAAAAAATAACAATGCCCCATACAAATAACTACGGTGTATCCATTGCACACCAAGGTGATTGCTAGTATTTAAATAGAACTAAAACCAAGGGAGTCTTTCTTTAATATTGAATCAAACATAAGTTAACAACCTAAGCCTAGGCATCGTGGCTTTAAAGGGATGATATGCTTGTTAATAAATTAAAAAATAAAAATAAAAATAAAAATGTATGTAATTGTACTTGGAACGATAGTTTGGAAAGCATATATTTGGCCTATGATACAAGTGAAAATATAAGGCCCCATTTGGTTGCAGGAATTGGGGCGGAATTGGGGCCACAAATTCAGGTTTTTGACCAAATCCGTTGTTTGGTACGAAAATTAAAAAAATCAAAAATTGGGGTTGCAAATTTTGAATATGGTCAAAAATAGGCAGTACTCACTTCCACTCAAATAGGTGGAATTGAAAAACCAAAACCCAATTTTGGTGTTTTTCAACCACATTATATATATTGTCAGGTCTGCTCAAACCCTATTTTGTAATCCTGGTTTCATTGTGCGGAAAGCTTTCGGCGCAAGTTGTATATTAGTGTGGCTCCAAATTTGATGCAGGAGCATCCCAGGGTAGTTGGCTATCCTGCATGTTTGGGAGATTTGATGGAGTTGTGTGGACTTATTTTCATGTGTGAGGGATTTGGTAGAGTTGTGTGGACCTACTTGGGTCTTT
>MU226492.1:3141794-3171798 GCA_018584345.1 Thuja plicata
ACGAGTCCTAATTCATCTGGAGCTAGGAGATATCGTGATTTTACTAAGACATCTATTTTGGGCATTTAATTGTTGTTGTTGGCCGACTTGTGGCATTTAATTTTGGTATTTGTATTTAATTTATGTTTAGGGCCGACCTATGGCTTAGATTGGTATAAATAGGGGTTGTGGGGGAAGTCTTTAGTCATCATTCATTCATCCAGGAGAAGAGGAAGAGGTAGAGGAGTGAGTTTTGAGAAGAGCTAGTGGTTGTGGCTTGGGGGACAAGGGGATTGCTTGGTGGACTTGCGAACACAAGTTTAGATCTTCCTTGGGGGCTCCTACCAGAGTGTGGATCTGGACTAGCTAGGATGATTCATTGATCTTGGAGAAGATGAAGAGGTAGAGGAGCAAGTTTTGAGAAGAGCTAGTGGCTGTGGCTTGGGAAACAAGGAGATTGCTTGGTGGGCTTGCGAGCACAAGTTTAGATCTTCCTTGGGTGTTCCTACCAGTGTGTGGATTTGGGCTAGCTAGGTTTTCATTTGGATCTTGCAAGATCTTATGGAGTTCTATTGTAATTGCATTGTATTTGGTCGTAACCCAGAAGGCCTTACAGCCGGGCATGTTGGATGAAAATATGATTCTATTATGAGTATTTGCATTGTGTGGATATAAATCTCTGTGTTGTTATTTATATTCCATTGTGTGGTTATTGGTTGGGGGCTAGGACATCTCCATTGGGGATCCTCCTGCCTTGCCCTTCATCAAAATTGATGAACTACAATTGATTGTATGTTTGAAGTTATTTGTTGATAGTCAACCGAGTTATAGAAGTGATGATAAACATTATCTGTTAATGTATTTGTCATTGATGTCAACTTATTTGAGTATCATTATGGTAGCAAACATCTATTATGGATTGAAGATCTGGAACAAAAAAAATTTATGTGGTCGGT
The DNA here is from genome assembly GCA_018584345.1 of Thuja plicata. Classification (NCBI taxonomy): domain Eukaryota; kingdom Viridiplantae; phylum Streptophyta; class Pinopsida; order Cupressales; family Cupressaceae; genus Thuja; species Thuja plicata. The sequence continues at coordinate 3,142,730 of MU226492.1, forward strand.
AAATAAGAGTTTTGTATACACTGAGAGACAGTGAACACCGAGTAAAACACAGTGTATATCGAGCACAGTAATAACCAAGCTAGGGATCACCGACACAACACGCTATCGACCGAGCAATTTATTTAAACCGAGGCCGACTAGAATGTTGAGCTGGCAATTGATGATTCTGAGGTAAAAGATAAAGTTTGTTATTTTGATCAAACGGTTGTGAAAATTAAAGGAAGATCGAATGACAAAGATTGAAACATGTTTTTAACACAACTGTCGAGGATGGTTTAAGTGGAAAAATCAACGACGGAGATTAAGTGGCAAAATCTAAAGGATGGAAATTAAATGAGTTATGTTGTCTATATAAGAGACAAGAGATTCATTATGAAATATACATACACCTGATGCACACATGAAAATTTTATGCATGACTAATCAAATTGATTAAAGATAGAACTGAGCATTTTTTGCAGACATCACTGAGCGACAAAGGAAAGAGCATTATCAAGCATAACAAAGTATGAAGTATGAGATGAACTGAAGTGAAAAAATTGATCAGAGGTATTATGTACTTAGCATAGATTTGAAAATATGCAAAATGGAGTTGTATTTGAATTAGATCATTACTGTATCAATTTAACCATTGTTACAAATAAATATCTTAGCCGAGTAGGACGTTAAAGTCTTTATTATGACATTCTAATGAATGTTGAGTGTTTGCTTGTTGACCCCATAGTGAATGCATGGTCAAGAGAGAACTATTAGTTTTAAATCCTCTAACCTAGTCACATTTAACAATGTGCATTGTAACCTTTAACAAGGTTGGGTCTTCACCAAGCTCACTTGAGAAGAGTGAAATATTTTGGGTTATTGGTCCCAGGTGGATTTTCCCTTAGCAGGGTTTCCAAGTTAAATTTTATGTGTCAATGTGCATGAATGTTGTGGATTGTTATTTTTATTTACACTTTACTTTATTGAAATTGATCGGTAATCACAGTATTAATTTACTAATACTCGGTAAACACTATTGACTAAAGTTTGAGATTACAATATACATTTCACCGAGTTGAATTATATGTTTGAAATTGCTTTTATATACATCTAGAGAAATTTGAGACTATAGGAGAATTGGGAGCTAACTGATTCAACCCCCCCCCCCCCACCTCTCAGTTATTCTAAAAATTGGTATCAGAGCGTACAGTTCTTAGAAGAAATTTTTGAAGGACTTAAGGTAAAGATTACAAGATGTATAAGAGAGACGCACTGAAGCTGAACAAGGAGAACTTCTCAACATGGAAAAGTAGAATGAGACTATACCTATCAGGGATTGGAGGTAACATTGTAGATTACCTAGATAATGAATTCCTTCTACCTACTGGACCTTTGACTGTCAATCAGATGAAAGAGAAACATGAACACAACCTTATAATGGTAGAGATTGCTTCTTCACTTACTGATTCTAAATTTGAGGATATCAAGACATGTACAACTTCCAGGCAGATTTGGGACAAGCTTACATTAGTTTATGGAGGAGATGTAAATGTACTAAGAGCTAAAGTTGAAACTATCCGAGGAAAATTTGATTATATGAGAATAAAAGAAGGAGAGAACATAACACAATATAGTACCTGAATTAAGGAAGTTGTGAATGATATTCGAGGAGCTAGTGGAACTATTAATGAAGACACTATTGTGAGTAAGATTCTTACAACTTTATTGTCTATTTATTATATAAGAGTCTCTGCAATACATGAAATGAGAGTGGCACCTGAAAATAATATTACTGTTGATAGTCTTGTTGGAAGATTGATTTCTTTTGAGCTAAATAACTTTGACAACAATATTGTACCTTCTATGGAATCTGAATTTATGTCTACTTTGAAAATTGGTAAATCTAGTAGCAAACACATAATCAGAAATAATAGTGACAATGATAGTGATGATAAGGAACTTGATGAACTTGAAGCTTTAATGGTTAGAAGATTGCACAAAGGTAAAGGAAGATTTAAAGGTAAACTACCTTTGATATGTTTTAATTGTAAATAGATTGGCCATTTTGTTGCAAGATGACCTAACAGGAAGAATGATGAAAGAAATGATAGATCTAATGACAGAAAGGATGACCGAGTCTACAAAAGCAACTGACAGTATGACAGAAGAGATAACCAAGATTACAAAGATAAAGGAAAGAAGGCTTGTCACATTGCTAAAGATAAAAATAATGACAGGGGTTCTGATAGTGATGAAGATATTGAGACAGTGTTTGTAGAATTGAAAGATGATTCAGATGAATATGAAAGGTATGTAGAAACAACACTTTTTTCTAAAGTTAGTAAGCATGGTGTTTGGGTTATTGATAGTGGTTGTACACATCACATGACTGGAGATAAGGGAAATTTTGAATTTCTTGAACATTATGATGGCGGAGCTATTAGAATGGGAAATGACACACCTTGTCCAGTGAAAGGAAAAGGTACTATTATCCTGAACAATCAAATCAAATGTGAGAATGCATATTGGGTGAAAGGAATTAATTATAATTTGTTGAGTGTTTCATAGTTGAATAACACAGGTCACCAAGTTGCATTTGAAAATAGAAAATCTATAATCTTTGATGGAACTGGAAAGTTGATCGGCACTGGTGAACAATCAAAAGATAACCTATTCTACCTTGACACTGATGAAAATAATTGATTATTGGCGAAGAATGAAGATATATGGTTATGGCATAAAATGCTTTGTCATGTAAATTTTGACATGGTTAATATTAGTAAGAGAAGAAAAAGTTAGAGGCTTACCGGGCTTATCTCAACCAGACCATATAATGTACAAAAATTGTCAAATGGGAAAGATGTCAAAATATAGTTTTAAGAGCAAGAATTTTTCATGTAATGATATTCTGGAGTTAGTTCAAATAGACCTATGTGCACCAATGAGAACACGGAGCTATTATAGGGACAGATACTTTATTTTATTTGTTGATGACTACTCTAGAATGATGATTGCCATGTTCCTAAAAGAAAAATCTGAAGCATTTAAGATTTTTAAATGGTACAAAGATAAAGTGGAAAAAGAAAATGGTAGAGAACTGAAGTGTTTGAGATCTGATAGAGGAGGTAAATTTATTTCTGGTGAGTTCACTAACTTTTGTAATGAGTATGGAATCAAAAGATAGGTCTCTACACCGAGGACACCACAACATAATGGAATTGTTGAAAGAAGGAATAGATCAATTGTAGATTGTGCTAGAACACTGATGATTGAAAATAATGGTGTACAAACATACTAGAGAGAAGTAGTTAGCACTGTCATTTACACATTGAACCAAGTAAAACTGAAGAAAGATACAAACAAAACACCTTATGAGCTATGGTATGGTTATACACCTAATGTGAGCTATTTTAGAATATTTGGTAGTCATTTATATATTCTGAAAGATGATAGAAATGGTAAATTTGATTCAAAAAGTGATGAAGGAATATTTCTTGGATATTCTTCTAAGAGTAAAGCTTATAAATGTTTGAACAAGACTTTTAACAAAATCATTGAAAGTGCAAATGTGAAAGTTGATGAATTTATTGAGAAGAATGACGAGGATAGCATGAAAGAACCGGAATATTATAGTAGATTTTCTACATGGAAGAACCTGATACTATACCGACGCAGATGCCTAACATTATCATGCAACAGGGTAATGTCACCGAGCAACAGGTAGCACAGACTGAGAATCAAGAAAATGCTAAAATTGAAGATCATGAACAAGAACACAATGAACCTATAAGAGAAGACAATGAAGAACAAAGAATTGAACCTGTGCTTTCTAAAAATGTGAGAAGACATCATCTATAGAATTAGATTATTGGAGATAAAAAAGCTAGCATGATGACAAGAAGTAAGTTAAAAGACAACACATGTTTAATTTGTAAATTTGAGCATAAGAATGTTAGAGATGCACTAGAAAATGAAGAATGGATCACTACAATGAATGAGGAAATTGAGAAGATACAGAAGAACAAGACATGGACATTAGTACTGAGACTGAGTGATAAGAATGTCATTTGCACCAAATGGATATTCAGAAACAAATTGAATGAGAATGGAGATGTAACTAGAAATAAAGCAAGATTAGTTTGCAAAGGGTATGCACAAGAAGAAGGAATTGAATATGGAGAAACTTTTGGACCCATTTCTAGACTTGAAGGATTAATAATATTACTTGCATATGCAACATATAAAGGAGTCAAAGTATATCAAATGGATGTTAAGTCAACATTTTTGAATGGAAAACTAGAAGAAGAGGTATACATTGAACAACCTAAAGGATTTGTTGATCCTAATCAGAAAAACATGGTATGTAAGTTACACAAAGATTTATATGTATTAAAACAAGCACCGAGAGCATGGTATGAAAGGCTACTCCTATCTTATAAGTATTGGATTTATTAGAACAAGTGATAACAATAATTTGTATTTAAAAGGAGGAAATGATGACAAGACCCCTATTGCTGAAATATTTGTTGATGATATTATATTTGGAGGTAATGATAACCTATGCATTTCATTTGCTGATGAAATAAGGAAAGAATTTGAAATGTCAATGGTTGGAGATATCAAATTCTTTCTTGGCTTGTAAATTTTACAACAAACTGTAGGTATCTATATTACTCAATCAAAATACATCAAGGAAGTACTGAAGACATTCAGAATGGAAGAATCAAAACCAGTCGGAACACCTATGGTGACAAGATGCAAATTGACAAAAGAAGACAAGACACTTGAAGTAAATCAAACTTTGTACAGGTCTATGATTGGAAAGTTGATGTATGTTGTACATACAAGACCAAACATAGCACATGTAGTTGGAATTGTTGCAAGATTTTCTCCTAATCCCAAAGAATCCCATATGAATGATGTAAAAAGAATTTTTAGATATCTAAAAAATACTAAAGATTATGGACTATGGTACAAAAGGGAAGGAAAGTTTGAACTAAAAGTTTATACTGATGCTAATTAGACTGGGAACATTGATGATAGAAAGAGCACTACTAGTGGAGCATTCTTTATTGGAGAAAGATTAGTTACTTGGATAAGCAAGAAGCAAGGATGCATATCTCAGTCAACTGCAGAAGCAAAATATGTTGTTGCTGCAACAAAATGTTCAAATATAGCATGGATAAAACAACTATTGAAAGGAATGAATGAAGAGATCACTAACCCAATGATAATTTACTGTGATAATACAAGTGCTATAAATATTTCAAAGAACACTGTGATGCATGCAAAAAAAAAGCATATATCTATCAAATATCACTACTTGAGGGAACAAGTACAAGATAAACAAGTGATACTGGAATATGTACATCAAAAGAACAACTTGCAGACATATTCACCAAACCCTTACCAAAGGATACATTTGAGTACTTGAGAGGCAGACTAGGGGTTCGCCCCTTGTCTATTGGTCACTAAGCTGACTAGGAGGTTGCATCAACCTACATGAAATCAGAATATCAATCATGTTGATGCAAAGATGAACTGGACTGACATGGACATATCAGTACACTACAAGGTACCTACTGCACCAAACACCAGAGATGTTTTTTTGGCTACTGAAGAGCTGCATATTTCATTTTTGCATTGTTGTCAAAGGGAGAGAATGATCAATGAAATATATATCCATCAAAGGGAGAAAAGAGAAAGGGAGAGACATATCTGTCTATAGAGAGATTTAATAACAGAAGAGTCAAATCTACAGGAAGAGTCTGCATGGTGAGTTTTTAATGCAGAAATAGTTTTTATATTCAAGCTAGAGAGAGCTACAGAATTGTTGCAGTTGTGGAAAAAAAATTTGGTATTTGTTGTATGGAATTTTTTATTTCATATTGTGTTGTCATCAATGCCAAAGGGAGAGATTGATGAACTACAACTGATTGTATGTTTGAAGTCATTTTTTAATAGTCAACCGAGTTACAGAAGTGATGATAAACATTATCAGTTAATGTATTTGTCATTGATGTCAACTTATTTGAGTATCATTAGGGTAGCAAACATCTATTATGGATTGAAGATCTAGAACAAAAAAAAATTATGTGGTCGATAAATAAGAGTTTTGTATACACTGAGAGACAGTGAACACCAAGTAAAACACAGTGTATATCGAGCACACTAATAACCAAGCTAGGGATCACCAACACAACACGCTATCGACCAAGAAATTTATTTAAACTGAGGCCGACTAGAATGTTGAGCTGGCAATTGATGATTTCGAGGTAAAAGATAAAGTTTGTTATTTTGATCAAACGATTGTGAAAATTCAAGGAAGATCAGACGACAAAGATTGAAACATGTTTTTTAACACAACTGTCGAGGATGGTTTAAGTGGCAAAATCAACGATGGAGATTAAGCGGCAAAATCTAAAGGATGGAAATTAAATGAGTTATGTTGTCTATATAAGAGACAAGAGATTCATTATGAAATATACATACACCTGATGCACACATGCAAAGTTTATGCATGACTGATCAAACTGATTAAAGAAAGAACTGAGCATTTTTTGCAGATATCACCGAACGACATAGGAAAGAGCATTATCGAGCATAACAGAGTATGAAGTATGAGATGAACTGAAGTGAAAAATTTGATCAGAGGTATTATGTACTTAGCATAGATCTGAAAATCTGTAAAACAGAGTTGCATTTGAATCAGATTATTATTGTATTAGTTTAACCATTGTTACAGATAAATATCTTAACCGAGTAGGACATGAAAGTCTTTATTATGACATTTTAATGAATCTTGAGTGTTTTCTTGTTGACCCCATAGTGAATGCATGGTCAAGAGAGAACTATTTGTTTGAAGTCCTCTAACCAGGTCACATTTAATAGTGTGCATTGTAACCTTTAACAGGGTTGGCTCTTCACCGAGCTCACTTTAGAAGAGTGAAATATTTTGGGTTACCGGTCCCAGGTGGTTTTTCCCTTAGTAGGGTTTCCACGTAAAAACTTTGTGTCAATGTGCATGAATATTGTGGATTGTTATTTTGCTTTACACTTTATTTTATTGACATTGATCAGTAATCACAGTATTAATTTACTGATACTTGGTAAACACTATTGACTAAAGTTTGAGATTACAGTATACATTTCATCGAGTTGAATAATATGTTTGAAATTGTTTTTATATACATCTGGAGAAATTTGGGACTGTACAAGAATTGGGAGCTAATTGATTCACCCCCCACCCCCCATCAGTTATTCTAACACAGATCAGTGCTTCCATTTAGTGCTTCTCTCAACATCAAAAACAACGACCCACATATGAGATAATCAAAGATATTGATAGGCACTGAGGATTGGGAACAAAATCATAAGGGGAGGGGGAATTGGAAGTCAAGGGACATTATCAAATTTTTTTTGGGTGTTTTTGTGTTCAATCCATCTCCCCTTTACTGGTGTAAGGTACAAGGCATAATCAATTTTGGTGTGAGTTCAAGCCAGGAATAACAGAGGTATGAATATGATCCTCTGGTAGGAATATTTCCCATGATATTCAGTTATTTTGATTGGCCTTTTGGATAATCTTGTTTTGTAGCTTTTTTTCTTCTTTGCTTCTGATTTTTATTTTAGTTTTACAATTTGGATATGTATAGATATTGCTTATCTTTCATGATGGGTATATTAATTATAGTTGGTTTGGGTGCATAGGTGGATTTTTTTTTGTGCTAGATTTGGGTGTATGGCTAAATTGGGGCATATAAGTAGATTTGAATTTGTCACTATATTTGAGGCCCGTGTATAGAGATTTTGGCTTGTGCAGACATACAATGTCGTTCTAATCTGGATGGAAGTTTTGAAACCTAATGGACTCTTAGTTTTCTTCCTTGGAAATATGGGATCTGTTGTAAAAACATCAATTTTGCTTATATGGGGTTATGTGAAAACATTTATGAGATTCTTGATTGATCATTTTAGCTAAAAGCTATTTTTTTAATTCTTATTTTGTTCTTCTTTATTGAGGGATTTTCCTATGTTACTGGTGCTTAAAAATCAGAAACAATTATGTCTCTCTGATTGTTTTAAATTTTTTCTTGAGGTTTCAATCTTTTGGATTTTTTGAGTTTCTCCTTATTGATTTTATAATGCATTTCCTTCTCCTATTATGTGATCATTCAAAGTTATCAATTTTAGAAGGGAAAGTTCACGATGGCCTATTAGGAACATTGCTTGTAGGATACAAGTCATAAATATTTTAAGTTTTCCAAAAAGACTCTAAAAATTCAATCAATGTTACAGATAGCCTTAGTAGACCACCAGATTGCCTTTCTGAGAAGTGAGAACTAGATGAATGACGATTGTTGTATAATAAATAAAGGAAATTTGGATTAACGCTTGTTTCTTCAAGTAGAGAAGAAGGGCTCTGAATACTTTAATTGATCCATTCTCCTAACATAGTGAGATTGGTATTGTCCAAAAAGCCAATTTCTTTGTTCCTACGAGTGTACTTTTTGATCAGTGGACTATGGTGGATGTGATTATAAAACTTTCCCCACCATATTACTCTGTTAATAGAGTTGCGAATAAGACATTAGATGGTTTTTCATATTTTGTTTTCTAGGGTCTATCAGAGAGAGACTGAATTTGAGGGTTCAGTCGCTTCATCCTGTCATGATTCTTCATAGATGCGATTCATAGTTGAATAATTGATATCCATACTTTCTTTATAAATATTTTTCTAGATTAACACATTTTAGGCATATACGCAGAAGATTTTATTTTTTTGAACAGCTTAAGCTTCCGAATAGTACAAACTGCGTGGTAGTTGGCCTGAATTCACTAGTTGTGCTGGCAAGGATAGAACCCCCACATTATTTCCATTGTAGACTTCCTATTATTTTTTGTTTGAAAAGAACAATGATTTGGTGGGTTAATTAACAATTGTAGATCAAATTCACCTTATGAGTAGAATGCCCTTAAAACCTTCAGAGTTCATAACTGGCTGAGCTTCTTTTCCAACCATATAAAGTTAGTTTTGAAGTTGAAAAGCAAAGATGCCTCATTCAATGCTCTCTCTACCGTGATCTCTCCAAGCTTTCCCATCACACCTTTGGCAATAAGAGTCTCCATATCACTCTGCAAATGCTTGATAAAGAGGATAATTTGGCATTATCAATAGGGTCTGGGTTGGATTTAAGATCATCCTTCTTTTTTTTTCTAATTTATGTTTTCTCTGGCTACCTCTTAGCAGAGACACTATCATAGATATGCAAGTAAAATTATGCATGAAAGTATTTAAGTGGTGTGTACATATATACATGTGTGTGTACACATATACACATGTGTGTGTACACATATACATGTGTGTGTGTGTGTGTGTGAACATATATACCCGCGTCAAATGCTTTCCACACAATGAAATCAGGATTGCAATAGGGATTGAACGGACCTGACAGATATATAAAATGTGGTTGAAAAAAACCAAAAATCTGGTTTTTGTTTTCTAATTCCACCTATTTGAGTGGAAGTGTGTACTGCTTATTTTTGACAATTTGCATGTTCTTCCCAACTAAACATTGATGATTAGAAAGATATGTATTTTAGAATTATTAGCTCCATTTAAATATGACAACAAAATTCTAAGATACCTACCTCTGAAAACATCATTTGTTATTTTGGCAGAACATGCAACAGGGATAAGAAATTCAAGATACTATGAACCATGAACAGTACAATCATCATGTTGTTGCATTCGTTATGTTGTATCTCTATCTTTTTGCCTGATAGTGGATATCTCATAACTAAAATCATTGTGTTTGTCCATATTTTAGGCCATTGATGGATTCTACTAATAATATAGACATTCAAGGATGCATAGTTATGAAGACCACCTACAATCATCTTCTCACAGTTGTTCTTTCTTTCCTTTTCGTAGCCAAAGTAGTGTTCGCTCAAGAAGGTCGTGCACAAATGGGTAAATGAATAATAAAAGGAAATTATTTTTATAGACATATTATTCATTCCAATGAGGTGGATTGTCATCATCAGATTCACATGAGAATGGGATCCTTCTTTCATCTAGCTAGAATTCTAAGGCTGAAAGGAAGCTTGACACATACGACCAACTTGAAGTTAGAAGAACAACTTGTGATGTTCCTCCATACCCTTGGCCACAATTTGAGGAACCACAAGATTTCCCATAACTTTGGTCACTTAGGAGATACATTCATCTGATACTTCCACGAGGTGTTGAGGTTGTCTTAGAACTCCATAGGGAGTACTTTACACCACCTAGTCCAAGCACTCCTCCTGAAATTAGTGGGAAGGACCGTTTCGATCCATTCTTCAAGGTAAATCTTGTATTATTACAAATTATCCAGTAGATTGTTATCCTTATCATATTATTTCTTGAGGGTACATTTGATTATTGTATCGTATCATATAGGATTGTGTTGGATCTATCGATGGAACCCATATACCAGTCACTTTCGATGTCGACATATAGGGTAAACATCATGATAGAAAAGGCCAGTTGTCACAAAATATTATGGGTGTCTTTTCCTTTGATTATAAGCTTTAGTACTGCCTTTTTGGTTGGGAAGGGTCTGTTGTGGATAGCCATGTTCTAGTTTTAGCTCTGTCAAGATCAGATCCACTTGTAGTTCCCCCTGGTAAGACAAATCACAGTTTAATATACTCAAGGGTAATGTTTCAAGTTTTAACAGTATACTTTATTTATGTAGGAAAATATTTTATAGTCGATGTTGGATATCCAAATACTCCTGGATTTCTCACTCCTTATCGGTGTACATGCTACCACCTGAAGTATTTTTCAAGAGAAAACCTAATAAAATCTCCACAAGATTTGTTCAACCACTGACACTCATCTCTTAGAAATGCAATAGAGCGTACATTTAGTATTCTGAAGTAGTGTTTTCCAATCCTAAGGCATGCAACATATTATCCTATCATGACACAATCCCATATTGTTTTAGCATGTTGCATACTACACAACTTCATTACGATAGAGGACGACATTCCATTGAAAATAGCTACTTAAAAGGAAGATGATCATGATGCAATAGATGTACCAATGCTTGAGACATATGGGTTGTCTCAGCATGATAGAGATGAGTGGGCACATTTTTGAAATGATATAGCAAGTAGGATGTGGGAAGACTAGAAATCTCGAGAATAGTTATACTTTTATGGGTCAATGTGTTTTATTTGATTAAACTGATGTTTTTTTTACCATTGGATTAACATTAAATTGATAGCATATGATAAATTAAAATTCTGATTGTTGGCATGTGTGAAGTGTATTTGATAAACTTTAAATATGTCCATAATTTTTTTCCACGTAATATGTTTATACCATTAACAACATATTCTAAAGTAGCATTTTCCAATCCTGAGGCATGCAATGTCTTATCCTATCATGACACAATCCCATATTGTTTTAGCATGTTTCATACTACACAAATTCATTATGATAGAGGATGGCATTCTATCCGAAATAGCTACTAAAGAGGAAGATGATCGTGATGTGATAGATGTACCAATTCTTGAGACATATGGGTTGTCTCAGCATGATAGAGATGAGTGGGAAGAATTTCAAGATGATATAGCAAGTAGGCCATGGGAAGACTACAGATCTCGAGAATGGTTGTACTTTTATGGGTCAATGTGTTTTATTTGATTAAAATGATGTTGTTTTGACCATTGGATTAATATTAAATTTATGTCATATGATAACTTAAAATTCTGATTGTTGGCATGTGTGAAGTGGATTTGATAAACTTTAAATATGTCCATAATTTTGTTCCATGTAATATGTTTATACCATTAACAACAATATGTAAATTGTGAACAACTTTTCTAGATGATGGCATACACATAACTCATGATGAGCATGGATGAAACCGTTCATGTGAGCCAAATATCTTCTTCTTTAAAGAAGGTAATGTGGACAAAAGAGATGGAACACAAGTTTCCAGACTTTCTCCATGAGCACGTTCAGCTCAGAAGAAAAGGTGAAGGGGGATTCAAAAAAGAAGCATGGACCACCATTGAGAGGAGGTTCAAGGCAGAGATGAACCTCAATCTATCAAAGGAAAATTTAAATAACAAATTGAAAACATGGAAGGTAGGATATAGAGTAATGAAAGAGTTGAGAAATACAAGTGGTTTCGCTTGGAATGAGGCAACTCAATGCATGGATGCAGAGGATAGTGTGTGGGATTAGCTTTTGAAGGTAGGATGGTCTTTCTACTCTTTTGATTGATGTAATATTCCTTCTTATAAAGTTAATAATGAAAGATAAAGAACCTAATCCACTTATTTATGCCAACATGTAGAGAAGAGAATTCAAAAATGCCAAAGTGTATAAGAGGCAGCCCTTCCAATACTTCGATGACTTAGCCATAATTGTGGGTAATGACATTGTTGAAGGTAACACAGATACAATGGCCCAAGAGACTAGAGAAGGGCACCCTGTGGATGAGGCATTCCATCCGCATTATGAAGAGGATATTGATTTTGGTATACCTCTTCACACTACTGCTGAATTGGATAAAGACTTGTATCATTACAATCAATCTAGTGCAAGTGGTAGAGGGAATCCTACATCATCATCATCAAGGAGGGGAAAGAGGAGGAAGGAAAGTATGACCGGTTCCTTGGATGTCATATGTGAAATTATCAAGGAACTAAAAGAGGGCCCCGGTCAGGCTCAACTTGTCAAATTAGATAAATCTGATGACAATAATGTTTTACATAACATGTATACCACTCTAAATCCATCCCTGAACTGATTCAAGATATCATGTTGAAGGCTTACGACACTTTCATGGTTGAACGGGAAAGAGCCAAAGGGCTCTTGTTGATGGTTGAAGAGGAGAGAGTCGACTATATTGCAATGAAATTTGGAGGATTGTAGTTATTTTCTACTAGTTTTAAGTCTTCAAATTTGAACATAGTTCACATATGTTGATACAAATGTGTTTTGGTTGATGATTTGTACTCTTCATTTTACTATTACTGTGACTGTGACTATTATTGGCATTGTTATTATGTGTACAAGAACAAGAGAACCATTTTCTATATTAGGGTGTGGGTTACTTAATTATGTGGCATGTTTGATATACACAGTTATTGTTATAAATTAGGGTGCAGGTTACTCCGGATAATCAACATAGTGACAACTTATTATATCCAATTCCTTCAGATTTGACAAATGACATATCCACCTTGGCATTACAAAACTGCTTAAATGAAACATTTCCAGATGTTTCATTTCTATGATTTTCTATATTAGGGTGCAGGTTACTCCGGATAATCAACACAGTGACAACTTATTAAAGCCAATTCCTTCAAATTTGACAAATCACATATCCACCTTGGCATTACAAAACTGCATAAATGAAAAATTTCTAGATGCTTCATTTCTATGATTTTCTCCAGAAGTTGCGAAGCTTACATCCACCATATGTCATTTCTCCATCTTCACCAATGTAATTGAAGATTACCAGACAATGCATCTTCACCAGGTGCACCAGGAGCCCTTCTTCGATCCTCTTCACCTCCTCCTCGCGCTCAACCATTATCCTTCCTGGAGCTGAGTCATATTGCCCAAATCCTCTTCTATGGATACCGGTCTTAATATTGTTCGCAACATTCTCAGAGAGGCTATTTTCAATGCTCCCTTTGTCATGCGATGAACACCCAAGCATTCTAAATGTTGAAGACATGTAAGTTCAGTTATCCATTATGGTAATTTGATCTCATATTGAACAGGCAATGCAAGAAACATGAGACTTTTCAGACATCTCACACAGTCGGGTACCCTCGTTATGTGTGTACCCACTAAATTGAGGACTTTAAGAAGTATCATCTTTCCAATGGACTCAAGGAATGCAGAGATCCCTATATTTCTCAAGTCCAGAATGCGCAATCCTCTCATGGTTTTAAACAAGTTCTTCGGTATGCTTGTGATCTCCTCATTCTGAGACAGTGAAAGAGTGCGGAGATAAGTAGGACGAAGCCGTGAGAGGGAATTATCCTTTATGTCTTTCTTGGCCAATAAAATCAGACACCATCCAATGCCACCATTTGCATGTGTATAGGCTTCCTCAGCAGAAAAAGCACATTTGTTTTCTCTCGATATGTTTATGGCCAAATCGTGTAACAAATCATGAACTGTACAATATTGTATTAAATCAAAACATTCTTCTTCTTCCCATAGCTGAAGAAAACAAAGTTGAGCAAGTTGATCTAGCCAATCCCAGGAGATATTCCACTGCCTCTCTCCTACTTCTATTGGGATGAATCCCTCTTCTATCCATAGATAAACCAGATATTCACAGTTTATCTTCTCATCCTCAGGGAAGAAAGAAAGATAAGAAAAATAGGTTTTGAGATGTGTCGGCAAGGAAACATAGCTCAATCTTAATATGTTCATGACAAGCTCATGCTCACCAAAGGGAATACCTGCCTTTTTAAGCTCATTGTGCTTGTATTCCCACTTGCTCTGGTGTTGGCGAGAGATGTTGTTGTCATTTTGATAGCCAGTGGAAAATTTCCACATTTCTTTACAATCATACGACCCACCTCTTCCAAATGCAATGGCGCTCTATTTTCTTTACAATCCAGAATTGCATAGAAGCATAACAACTCCCAACTGTCTTCATCTGACAAATTTTCCATCTCATAAATATACGCTTTTGAATTTTGAGCAACCTTTCTGTTCTTTCTGATGGCTTGCCTCACCAGTTCCAAGTTACATTCATATGGCTTCACTTGGACAAGAAGCACTTTTTAAAAAAGCAGTATCATACTTTGTTTACACTTCCTCAAAAAACTCAAGCATGATTTCAATACCAGTCCAATTTGTTGATGTTTATAGCTTCGATCAGATAAAATGAATGAGATATTAATATTATGAGAAAACATCATACTGTGATATACGTATATATGTCAACACACACACACATATATAGAGAGAGATTATTATATATATTTGAATATTAATTTGACCTCTTCTCATAATACTAATATCTTAGACTGATTGACATCACATAAATATACTTATGATTATCTATTCTTTTATGAATGTGCAAGTATAATTACATATCGATATGTTGGTAGTATGGTTACTATAGTATATGAAGGTTTTCAATAGTCATCTGGGAAGTTGATTCTAATCCTTCTGTATTCAATCCAGTCACATGTGTTTCAATGATGCATTGACCTCTGATTGTTGTTTGTTGTGTTTGAATGGTTACATGGCAAATGATAGGTTCCTAATAATCATATGGACATCTGAGTCCAATCCTTGTGTATTTAATTAAGCTACATGAATTGTATTGATGCATTGGCTCTTGCTCACTATTAAACATATAAATTACTTTGTGTTTTACATTATTGCATTCTCCAAATCATTTATTGGCAAAAATTTTATGGTGAAACTGTGGATATAAATATTGTCACAGGTGGCTTAAATTGAAGGTTTTTATTATCCTCATAAATGTTTTTATATGCTTTCGAAACCTATGTTTTAGCTATCAATCAAAATCAAGGTTTTCAAGTGTTAAAAACTCATTATACACATCCACAATATCAATCTCTATTCTATGCACTTCCTTCTATCTCATAGAAGAAATAAGCTAGCTCAATTTTTAAATGGTCAAGTTTGGTAGGTATATGGTTATGACGTGATAAAATTAACATCTGATTGGCATAATCACATTAAAGTTTATTTGTTGTTTTGATAGTGGTAGGTTGGTGTAGCTTGATCTTAGCATGTCTTAGAAAATTTAATGAAGGCAATAATATGTTTAGTTCTATTGCATTTTTTTTCTCAAATGTATCCTAATATCCATCGACTTGCATTTGTGAGCCCACTATTTATGTTTTTCGTATTGTCAATTGCTATTATTTCTTTCCACTCCTTTTAGTTAGTGTACTCTACCTTCCTTATACCCATTGTATTTGTTAGTCATGTTGCTTTTCACATGTTTAAGTGGAATACACCAAGGAGTACCACATGATGAATGCTCAATTAATGTGTTGTAATGACAAAGTATCAAAACTGTCCATTTCTAGTTCTTGAGAACATATGGTGATAGAAATGTGTTTTGGTAGATGATTGTATTGTTCATGATTCTATCACATGTTATATGTATATACATGTTGCATTTTTCATTATTGTTTCATTAGGAAATTAAGTGGAATACTTATGCTTTGTTCAATGCTCTATTTCATCTTGAATCTCTTTTGATATTTCATTCATTTTTCATTATACCTGTTGCATTTTTTATTCTTGTTGCCTTAGGAAATTAAGTAGAATACTTCTACTTTGTTTAATGCTCTATTTCATCTTGAATCTCTTTTGATATTTCATTCATTTTTCATAATCACAATTTCGTAAAGAAAAAGAAATGGACAGTTCTAAGACTACATATATGTTGATATTGTGAGACTACACATATGCTAATATTAAAAATGTTTACTCTGATGATTTTATATTGTTCATGATTGTATGTGGTCCATATTTCTGATGGTACTCCTTGGTGTATTCCATTTAAATATAAAGAGGTTTTACTTTTTGTATCATGTTTAGTTTGCATATGTAGAATTGAGCTTGTAATAGTATGGGGAGTAATGAGAAGAATGAGCTAGATATGAGACGGTTGATCGCCGAATATGGGGCATAAGGGCTTAGATTTCCCTAATTAATGGTGTGTTTTCACACCACCATTTAGCTCTTGGATATTATTCTTCCCCATCTTTTATCTCATGTTATATCTATGTTTCATTCTATTTTTATTTAGATTCACAATATCAACATATATGAAACACTTTTATTTTGTACTGATAGAAAATAGTCATGTTGTTATTTGAATGTTGCTATCTATCTCCAGTAATATGTTATGGTACTTCAATAGTATGAATGAACAAAGCAATCTACAAATGAAAATGACATGGAGAGTGACAGTGCAATTTGTTTAATACAGTGGTGATGGCTTTGGTGAATGTGCCTATGTGTCAGTGTGGTGTTGGGCGTTGCGTGTTGAAGATGTCACACACGACAACTAATCTTGAGTGTAAATTTTGGTCTTGCCCAAATAGGAAGAAGGTTGTTAACTCCACTATATTTAATATTTACAAATAATAAAAATTAACCATTTAGCAATAACTAATTTAGATTTGGTACTATAGGGAGGTAATGGATGTCAATACTTTCGGTGGGTCGATGAAGCCCCATCTACATCTATGTCTACGTCATCTACATCTATACTTGATGTGGGAGACGAGTGCAAGTTCTGCAAGGTTTGAGAGACAACTATTGTCGCCCAGATTGCATTAATGGAAAAAGTCAAAGTTATCTATAAAGTCGAAGTAACATTTCTACGATGCCTTCTTTGTGCAATAATTGCACTAGTCTGTTGGGACCATATGCGTAAATGTGGTTAAAAGAGAGGCCCCATATTACTGAGGCCCCACATTGTTGATAGTTTTTTATAATTTGATGTGATATGTAGGACAAATTTTGGTAATGTAATGATTATTCTGTTATTTTTAACCTGTTTATGATTTTCTATATAAATACAAAAAAAATATGAAAATAAAAAGATTACTATTCGAAATAAAATTGAAAACAAAAATTAAACTTGTATAGGATTTTCTATATAAAAATATAATTTTTTTTTAAATAATTAAAATGAAAAAATGAAAAAAATAAATAAATTATTAAATTAAAAATTATTTAAAAATTTTAAAAAAAAAACTTCCTCAAATTCCAATTCCAAATCAAAAATGTAGAGCCAAACACAGAAAAAGGATATTCTCAGTCATCTTCCATTCCAATTTTGAAATTGGCAACCAAACGCAGAAAATGGATATTCTCATTCATCTTTTGGGTCAACCAAATGGTTCAAACTATATTCCAAAAATGCAAAACCGAAATATCAAATCCCTATTTTGACATATTCAGGTTTTGCCTCAAATTCTAATTCCTCAACCAAATGGGGCCTAAAGTAATTGGATAAAAGTAAGGTGATCAAGGCTTTGAAGAATTTTTGACAAATATTTCTATTGGTAAAAATGCCATGGTTTTTAGGGAGGTGACATTCAATTGAAGAGAAAAACTATGGTTGTGTAATTCATATAGTTGAATTCCTTAAATCAAAGGAGGTGGGTGAGAGCTAGAAGACATGAGCTATGCAGCGATTAAAATGATTCACAATTCCATTGTGTAGTAGGCTCCATAACACATTCATTGACAAAGAACTCTCCATGGGCCTCTAGGAGGACACTTAAATGGAAGGCATTGAATGAGAATAGATTCCTCCTAAAAGGAAACAACTCAAGGATTCAATTCCTAATCATGTGGTCGTCAAGGATATTGTTATGTGTAAGTATATATCAGGAGAGTGCATGAAGATGAGAGGATGCTGGCAAATGTTATGTTAGTGCCATGTAGAATTTTGCAGCTAAACCTGCAACATAAATAATAGATCTAGCTAGGAAAAGAAGAATAACATCTTTACAAGAATACAAAAATTAAATAGAACTGAAAATAGAATTAGATCTCTCATATTCAATGGTGATTACATTACACACGTGGTACAGATTAATACAATAAAAATTGCTAATGAGTAACCACCGTTAGCAATAGAAAATTATGGTGAAGAGTGCAACTAGGAATTAAACAACAGTTCCTTTGTAGTTGGTAACAGTGATCCACAAACCTCTAATTAAAATCGAAGCTTCCTTGGAAATTAGTGAACACTAATCACAAAACATAACTGAAGCGTAATCAGTAAAACACCATTTGAACTAAACTAAACTAAACAGACAGTTGGAATTAATAAATGATAAATTGATCCTGGTCTTCATCTTGGTTTCACAGGAGTCTCTTCATTCAGCACTATGGTGGTTATCATTTGATAGATGTCTACACTTTTCTTGTCACAAAAGATTTTCTCTTGTTAATTTTGAGGGGGGGGAGGGGTTGTTCCTGCTGGATTTTCCCTCTTTCCTCTTTCCTCTTTCCTTGCATTAGTTTGAATTCTCCTTATTTGGAATTAAGGGGGGTGTTAGCGTGTATTAATTTCAACTACCTGTCCAATTCAGTTCAAACGGCATTTTACAGATGACCACTTATTAGGCTTCAATTTTGTTTAGTAATTGGTGTTCGTTGATTTCCAAGCAAGCTTCAATTTTGTTCAAAGATTTGTGGATCACTATTACCGACTACATAGGAACTGTTGTTTAATTCCTGATTGTACTCTTTTCCATAATTTTCTATAGCTAACGGTGGTTACTCATTAGCAATTTTTATTGTATAAATCTACACTATGTGTGTAATGTAATCATCATTGAATATGAAAGATCTAATTCTATTTTCAGTTCTATTTATTTTCTGTATTCTTATAAATATTTTCTTCTTCTTTTCCTAACTATATTATTTATGTTGGAGGTTTAGCTGCAAAATTCCACATGTTACACTTGTCAATTAAATTTTCTTGAAAGTTTCTAGAGTTGTTTCCTAAAATGTTCTTATGCGGGTCGACCAACATTACAATCTATGAGGTATAATCTCTTTGAGGCAATTTTTCATTCAATCCAATTACGTTATCCAAAATTCCACACTTTGCATGCATATTTTCCATGGCTTTTCCATTTATTAAATCTTTAAAAATTCTCCCCACCATTCAGCTTAATGCACATCCATACTTGTCCCTAATCAGGTGGGTGAATGTGCACTAGGAAGATCTCCAGTCTTATGCAGATCATCAATGACTGTGGCATATGTCCCTTCAGTAGGTTTTAGTCATATTTTCCCAGGTATATTGTTGACCATATTTATGTCTTACGTTAGGTCAGTTAAACATGCCAAAGCATTATATGTAATGACAGTAGGGAGATGCCCCATGTTTTCCATCTTAGAAGGAAATGTAAATGCTTTTGTTTCCCTATTAACCGGACATAAACCACCAATAAAAATGGTGCAGGTAGCAACTTTTGAGGGGCGTATTTTCTTTACGCATATTTTTAATTAACTCTCATTCCTTTTTATACCTCATGCAAATTTACATAGGCCACATATCAATGAATTTGTCGTCAAAACAAAACTAGTAAAGAAAATGTAAAAATGTGATCCTCTTCCTTTCCTTTATTGTTCACCTGATCTCATATGCTTGATCTCTTATTCAAATATGGGTCTGTTTGGGTGTTGGAATACCAAATGTTGGATATGGTCAATTTTGGAAGATGCTGCAATTCTGGAAGATACATATCTTAGAAATGATTTCCGGAATATGGGTTGGACCCGTTTGGTTCACCCAAAAGATGACTAAGAAGATGCATAAATAATTTTAATTATTGATTTTTTAATTTTTTTTAATACAGTGTGTATGTGTATATATATACATACATACACACATGTGTGTATATACATACACATACACACATGTGTGTCTACACATACATACACACATTTGTGTGTGTGTGTATATATACACACACATACATATTCACACACATACATATACACACATTTATGTATATATACATATAGACATATACACACATTTGTATATATACATATTTATACAT
Source organism: Thuja plicata (assembly GCA_018584345.1). Classification (NCBI taxonomy): domain Eukaryota; kingdom Viridiplantae; phylum Streptophyta; class Pinopsida; order Cupressales; family Cupressaceae; genus Thuja; species Thuja plicata. The sequence continues at coordinate 3,163,328 of MU226492.1, forward strand.
ATATACATATTCACACATATACACACATTTGTGTATATATATACACATATACACATATTTGTGTGTATATACATATTTACACCTATACACATATACATATTTACACATATACATGCATTTATGTATATATACACATATACACACATATACATATACACACACATTTATGTATATATACATATTTACACATATACACACATATTTGTGTATATATACATATTTACACATGCATGTTTATACACACATTTGTGTATATATACATATTCACACATACAAACATATACACACATTTGTGTATATATATACACACACATATATATATACACATATACATGTACACATTTACACATATACACATACACATATTTGTGTATATATACACATATACGCACATATACACACATACACACATTTACACATCTATCATGTCACGGATCAGACAAGATATTAAATTTGCTTTTGTAAAAATTGGAATTGAAATTCTAATTCCACCTATTTAGGTGGAAGATTGATATTCCTATTTTGGGGCAAAATGGGAATTTCTTAATTCCAATTCCATTTTTATTCATGGACCCAAACATGGAATTTGGCATTATCTGGAATTAGATAATGCCAATTCCAATCTAATTCCAGCCCCCAACGAGCCCTATACTGAACAAATGAATTCTTAGCTTGGACTGTATACACACCCAAGCTCTTTGATCTCTTAAATTGTAATAAATTATTTGAGTAGTCGACTTTTATGTGCCTTTATATTTGATTATCATCATGGTAAACTGAAGAAACCAAAATAAATTAAATTGCATGTTAATTCCCTTCTAAGACAACCATAAACTCTACTGGTATGATTAACATATTTGTTTGACGGTTGTGTTGAAATAATGCACAATTTTTAATGTGATGGTAAGGATACTGCATTTAAAGAAGTGATATTAATTGATTTTTCCATTGTGTAAATGCTAATGATGGTATAATAATTCGTATATCTTGAAAGAAGAGTATATTAGTGATAAATTTTATATTTTGAAAGTTTTAATTGAGATACTTATCAAAAAGAGAATTATTCAATAATTAATGTCTTCAAATCTAATATAAATGAAATTGGTTTAACACAATTTAGAAAGGAACAAATTACTTTTTGATATAAGTGGCACAAATGTTTATATTTGTTAGGTGACTCATGATGTGGACTAAATATCATTCTTAGACTTATATGGATAGTTATCAATCAAATAGAATTTAGTAATTTCAAATATTAAATGGCTTATTGACCACAGATTAGTGATATTATAGAATTGTAAGGAAACTCAGGTGCGGAAACAGCTTCCTACACTAATCTCTAAAGGAAAGTATTATGCATATTCTTTTAAATCCTTACAATTTTAGATTCGTTAACTACTTTAACAAAGATATTGCAACCATTTACCATGCATACAGAAAATAGAGAATGACACAATGAGTTACCCTGGGGAAAACCTTTCGGTAAAAAACCCCAGCACTCCAAAACATGCACAATGTATTATCTTCAACACAACGGTTACAACACACTTGCAATGCAAGTTCTTTCAGGAGACAATCGACACACACAGACAAATCCAGTAGCACCAGATTATACCAACAATACACTCTTTTTGCATCCTTTCCTGTAACCCTAAAAAATGCTTATATCATTGTGCTTTCCTTTTTAGGGCAACTCCCAAAGATAGCTGTATTAGGGTTTTACCATTCTCTGAGAAAATAGGAACCCTAAAAAAAATTTTGGTCCGATGCCCTGAACCCCACAGTTGGGATCAAGGATTGGAAGAGTGTACAGTACTCAACTTTATCAGTTTCCACATGTCATTGCATGTCTTCACCTATCATTGAAATCTCCTAGAAATAGCTCTTACGTGTCATAGGAATCCGTCATAACCATTTCAGCCATGATCTCCTTACACACAATTCAAGATGTCAACACATCAAGTGGAGTGACACGTCAACATGCCAACTAGACATGTACACTCACACTTAATTACATTATTTGCAAGAAATACATTTTACAAAACAAATAATAAGAATAGGAATTATCCAAGGTTGAGACACCTTATTCCTAACATAGATGACAAACCATCTTTACTTCATGCTGAAGACGTGATCTTGAAGGTAGTTAAGTTAAGAGTTGGACTAAAGGGGGTAATAAATCTTTTGCTAATAAAATCCTTCCTCTATGATAAGATCGCTTGTGAGAGATTTGATCTTGTAATATTATTAAGAGAGTTACTATTTGGATCCTGCATAAAGTAAATATGTTTTGAGTAAGATCTAAAAACCATGCTAATGATTACACCTAGAGGGATAAGTGTAGAAGGGAAATTAGATTCATCGATGGAATAAAATAGGGTTTTTATAAATAGTGTGCAAAAATCTCTACAATTATTATAAGGTGGGGGTATAAAAAGTTGTTTTCAAATTTTCTTATTTTATAAAGTAAAAGACAGTATGTGCCCTTCGATATTTACATTTTATTTCCATATTGCTTGTGATTTACAGGGAGAATTTTGAGTGGAATTTATTTGGAATACTTTTTAAATTAAATTTTTATGGATTCTATGTTTAAACTCGTGTTAGCCTTCATTCAAATTTATATGACTTGTGCATGTAAGTAAACCTATTTGTGTACCTCATTATCAAATGGTGATGTATAGATAGAAGTTTTGTGTGACTTTGGGTGCTTTTGTAGACACATGGTATTGCCTGGTATAATGCATTTGTATGCTCATATTGTTAGAATGAATTTAGAATAACTCAGAGGGGGGTTAATCAGTTATCCTCAGGTCTAGATGTACCAATTGTTACTTTATAACACTTTAAACAACTCAGATCTGCTCGGCAGCAATAGCATTTAAGTCAACAACATAAATATGCAGTTTACTGTTCAAATGTAATCAGCTTGTAGAAACTTAACAGTAAAACACAACATAAACATTCACACAAGTTGACACCAATATTTAACATGGAAACCCAAATTGGGAAAAACCACCAGTAACATGCTACCAAGTTTTCACTTTTCTGAAGTGAGCTCTGCTAGGAGCCAACCCTGTTAAAGGTTACAAAACACATTGCTAAATGTGACCTGATTAAAGGATTTAATCACCCTATCAGGAGTGACCTTGTTAGAGGTCTTGGAATATTCCACCTGAATGTCACCTTGCTCAAAGGATTTATAGAATGACTGTTAGGTCAACCTAGTTAAAGGATTTTGATTGATATAATGGTTAGAAAGTAATCAACATGTGTGATCTAATACATACAACTTACTTTGCAAATCCAGATCCAATTAAGCTCTTATGCTAATTCATTGAGTGGGCTCCATTCTCATTTCAATCTTTAGATCTTCTTGAAAATCCATCAAGCAATCACTTTCGCAACTTTCTGCTTCTTTGCTCAGCCTTCTCTGCTAGATCATGTCAATCAGTCAATTAATCATGCAATCCTCTTGCATACACTTTTTCATACATTGCTTCTTGAATAGCCCCTTGAAGTTATCTTATACCTCTTCATCTAGGTAAAATAAATATTTGTCACTTAATCAAGATCGTAGATCTTAGGTTAGGTCAGATCCAACGGATCATATTTCCATCTTTAAATTTAATTTACTTCTCCAAAGCAATCACTAATTAAATCTTGGATCCATACATTAATTACAATTACCCGTGCATTTAAATAATGTGGACCAATTGTTCTTAACCTTAATTAACTTTACATATCCCAATAAATTCAATTATGTCGGCCAGAGATCTCAAATCTCAACAATTACCAAAATACTGTTGCTCGGCCAACATTGTGTTCTTCCACTCGGTCATCACTGTTTTCCTCGGTAATTTACTGACGTTCAATCAACACTTAGAAATTATTCTTGACATACACTGGTGCTCGGTCGACACAAAATACTCTTGGCATATATTGTTCCTAGTAAACTGACATCTTGACTTAGTGTTATAGATAAACAACACATTACTTTGCCAATGTGCCAACTGATCAAGTACCCTTGTGATTTCCCATAACTCAACCATTTCACTCGCTCTTCTTGTTATCCTTGCCTTCAAATCTTCTTCAACAATCAATAGATATGGTACTCAAATAGATATCAATAGTCTCACCAGTTAAGGTTTGACATCAATGACAAAACAACAATTGTTTACATTGTAAGTTCCCAATAATCTCCCTCTTTGGTATTGATGGCAACACTCAATTTTAAAAACAATAATTTTATAAACATAGTTACCATACAATCCAAAAAGTTTGTCTGTGCTCCTTGATATGAACAAATCTTCATTAATGTCTTTAGCTTCATTCTTATTCTCATCTTGTAAAACATTTCTCCCTCTTTTTCTGTAATCACACTAAAATCTTTATATTTCTGTTCATTTGTAGACTCTCTCTTTCAGTAAATTCTCCCTTTTTTTAAGTATAGTATACTCTCCCTCTTTGACAACAATGCCAAAGATGTTGACATCTTCATCATGCAAATTCTTCTGTTTGAACTCAGTATCATGTTTTTCTTGTCATCTTGCTTATGACTAATACTCTTTTCTGTCCTTGTCTTTCTTTCACAACTCTAGGCAGTGTCCTAAAGTGTGATTGCATGTGCATCAATGTGTCAAATATTCTGAATATAACATTTGATGCAACAATACCATTATGAACTAATTAGCCTCAGTTAGGGGAATCACACCTAATTTACCTCGCAGATACTCATGAGCATCCTTGGGTAGTGATTTTGTAAATATGTCTGCTAACTGTTCCTTAGTATGCACATATTCCAGTCTCACTTCCTTGTTTTGAACTAGCTCCCTCAAGTAATGATACTTGATAGCTATATGCTTTGTCTTAAAGTGCATCATAGGGTTCTTAGAAATATTAATGGATCTCGTGTTATCACAATATATAACAACTGGTTCTGTGATCTCTTCTTTCATACCTTTCAGTAGTATCTTCAACCACACAATATTAGAGCAGTTTACTGCTGCTACCACATACTCGGCTTCAGCTATAGATTGTGAGGTGCAATTCTGTTTCTTGCTTGTCCATGAAACCAATATCTTTCCCAAAATAAATGCACCACCTGTGGTGCTTTTCCTGTCATCCACATTTCCAGCCCAATCAGAGTTAGTGTAAACTCTAATCTCAACTTATCATTCTTTTTGTAATACAAACCATATTCATTTGTTCTTTTCAAATATCTCAGAATTCTTTTTACTGCCATCATATGAGTTTCCTTGGGATTGGTAGAAAATCTTGCAACAATTCCAAAAGCCAGAGTAATATCAGGTTTGTTGTGCACAACATATTGCAGCTTTCCAATCATTGACCTATAAAGGGTTTGATTCACTTCTTTTGTATCATCATTTTTTGTTAACTTTTGTCCAGTAGCCATGGGTGTACTCACTGGTTTTGATTCTTACATTCCAAAACAATTTAGTATCTCCTTGACATATTTTGATTGAGTAATGTAGATACCATTCTTCATTTGATATATTTGTAGGCCAACAAAGAATTTGATTTCACCAAACATAGACATCTCAAATTCAGTTTGCATCTCTTTTGCAAATGTTTGGCATAACACATCTTTACAGATTACTATTGTCATTTGTCCTTGTGAATCCAATCTTTATCAGATAATTGTGCAATCTCTCATACCATGCTCTTGGTGCTTGCTTCAGTCCATAAAGTGCCTTGTGTAATCTACAAACCATGTTCCTCTTGATTGGGTCAACAAATCCATCAGCTTGTTCAATGTACACTTCTTCTTCTAATATTCCATTTAGAAATGTTGACTTTACATCCATCTGATAAAATTTAAAACCTTTGTAGGCTGCATATGCAAGTAATTGGTTCTGACTCCTTCCAATCTTGCAACTGGGGTGAATGTTTCTCCATAATCAATTCCTTCCTCCTGTGCATAACCCTTGCATACCAGTCTAGCTTTATTCCTTGTTACTTCTTCATGTTCATTCAGCTTATTTCTAAATACCCACTTAGTACCAATTACATTTTTGTCATTCGACCTAGGTACAAGTGTCCAAGTATTGTTCTTTTCAATCTATTCAATCTCTTCATTCACGGCTTGTATCCAGTCTTCATTTTCTAAGGCATCTTTTACTATTTTAGGCTCAAAATCACATAACAAGCATGTACTATCTCTCAACATACTTCTTGTCATAAGTGCAAAATCCTTTGATCCTATGATTTGATCAAGTTTGTGGTGCCTCCTCACATAATTTGCTAGAGTAGGTTCTTGCTTTGCTTCAGATTCCTTATTCTCGTTCAATTCAGGTTGATTATGTATCTCGGCATCTCCATCAGATAGCTCAGCAATTACCTCATGTTGCCTATCAACCTCAATCTGTGACTCGGCAGGTGCTAGCTGTTTCTTGACAACCTCATTCTCAGGTTCAAGAAATACATTAGAATATTCCTCATCCAGATAGACAAATGATTTGTAACTTTTAGGTTCCCGTGTGCTTTCTCTTCATTTCTTTCTTTCTTGACTTGTACTCTGTTCAGGGTATAGACTGTAGTACTCACAGCTTCTCTCCAATATTTCTGTGCAATATTTTTCTCCATCATTAGTGTTTTGGCACAATCCATGATAGATTTGTTTCTTCTTTCAGCAATACCATTCTGTGGTGGTATCCTAAGTGCGGACATCTATCTTTTTATACCTCGGTCATTGCAGAACATGTTAAACTCATTAGAGATAAACTCACCTCCTCTGTTAGATCTTAAACATTTCAGACTTTTACCTGTCTCCTTTTCAAAAAATTTCAAGTACCACTTAAATAACTGGAATGCATCATATTTTTCTTTAAGAAACATAGCAGTCATCATTCTGGAGTAATCATCATCATTCTAGAGTAATCATCAACAAATAGAATGAAATATCTATCTCCACAGTAACTTTCTCACCAATGGGACCACAAAGGTCAATATGAACCAATTCCATAATTTCCTCAGAAGTATGAGTCTTTCTCTTGAAACTAGATTTAGTCATTTTTCCCAATTGACATTGCTTACACATTTCATTTTCAGGTTTCTTTAACTTAGGCAGCCCTCTAACTTTTTTCAGTTTGCTTATGCTTACCAAGTTATCAAAGTTTACATGACACAACCTCTTATGCCAAAACCAAACATCATTATATTATGCAAACAAGCATGTCTCATCAGCTAAGTCCAGATAGAACAAGTTACCTTTTGTTTGCTCTCCACTTCCAACTAGTTCTCCAGTGGCATTATAGATCTTTGCCTTCTTGTGATGGAACTCAACTCTGTAACCAGAAGTATTCAGCTATGCAACACTCAATAAATTATAGTTAAGATCATCAACCCAGTATACATTGTCACATCTGATCTTGTTAGTCAAGTTAATTGATCCTTTCCCTTTAACAAGACATGGTCCATCATTGCCAAATTTAACATAACCACCATTGCACTGATCTAAGGTTTCAAATTTATCTTTATCACCGATCATGTGATGTGAACAACCACTATCAATAATCCAACGGTCACCTTTTCTCATGTAAGAAATTAATGTAGTTTTCTCATCATCATCAGAATCGTCTTTCATAGCAACATACACAACTTCTATATCATTTTCATCAGAATTGTCATATCCACTGTCAGAAGCTTATTTTGCTATATAGAAAGATTTCTTACCTTTGTCTTTGTAATCCTTATACTTTCTAAAGTCTCGTTCATCCTTTCTATCTTTGTACTTACTATCCCTTCTTTCATCTTTTTCATGCTTATCAAGACATCTAGTAGCAATATGACCAACTTTGTTACATGAAAAACAAATGATAGGAAGTTTACCTTTGAATTTTCCTTTTCCTCTAGATAGTCTTCTTTCCATAAGTGCCTCAAGTTCTTCCAGATCATTATTTGTAGTGTAGTTGTCACTGTTTACACATGTATGCACCCTAAAATGGTCGCCTAGACTTTGGGCCCCATTTTATCATTTTATCATTTTATCAATTTATCAAATTTATGAATCAATGCTTTGGAACATTTTCAATTCAAATCAATTTTCTTGATCAAATTGTAATTATTTCAATATTTCCTAAGGTTTGATCATTTTTATTTAATTAAAAGATTTAATCTCCCTTTTAATTAAATTTATCTTATTTAATTAAATTCAATTTCCTCCCATTTAATTAAATAAAATTCTTCTAATTTATTTAATTGAAAGAAAACCCCTATTTTAATTAAATAAATAAAAATCCTCACTTAAAGCACTTTATTTGATGAAAAAGGTAATAAATTAAATTAAATTAAATAAAAATATATTTTTCATCACATCTTCCTCAGTGGTGGGTTTTTGCCTCTTAATCTCAACCATTGATTATTTATTTTTGCCTCTTAATCTCAACCGTTCACTTTCCTATATAAGGAAATCTCTCCTTCTCATTTTCATATTAGAGTTTTTAGTATTG
>MU226492.1:3176197-3199934 GCA_018584345.1 Thuja plicata
ACAATTTGATCAAGGAAATTGATTTGAATTGAAAATGTTCCAAAGCATTGATTCAAAAATTTGATAAATTGATAAAATGATAAAATGGGGCCCAAAGTCTAGGCGACCATTTTAGGGTGCATACAACACATTTCTTTCCTTTCTTTGATTTGTTAAGGGCCAACTGGGATCTGAATGCAGAATCAATAGCTTGTGGAGTGTAGTTATCAAAATTTGACATCTCAAATGCAGTAAGTCTGCCTACCAGACCTTCTAAAGTCAAATTGTTATTAGGAGTACATCTTAATTATTGAATTGCAGAGACTCTAATAGCATATAAAAAAAGAAGATTCCTCAATACCTTACTCATAATGGTGTTATCATCAATGGTTCCATTAGCTCCTCTAATAGCATTCACAACTTCCTTTATCCTACCACAATATTGAACTATATTTTCTCCTTCTTGCATTTTCATTTCATCAAACTTACCTTTTAAACTTTTAGATTTGGCTCTCAGCACATTTGTATCTCCTCCATAGATGGTTGTTAGGGTATCCCACATTTTCTTTGCATTTGTACAGTTCTTTATGTCTTCAAACTCAGGATAGCTCAGGGATGATGCAATCTCAAACATTGTTTGGTTGTGTTCCTACTTTTCTCTTAACTATTCAGTTGTGAGAGGTGTTGTTGGGACTACATAATCATATTTAATATAGTACTTAGCAGCATCACCAATACCAGCCAAATGCAATTTCATCAAACTCTACCATGCAAGGAAGTTATCTTTGTTTAACTTCGGTACCTCCTTTTTATACATCTAGATCTTTTGCTCCAATTACCTTTAAACTGTTTCCAAGAGACCAAAGCTCTGATACCAATTGTTAGAATGAATTTAGAATAACTGAGAGGGGGGTGAATCAGTTATTCTTAGGTCTAGATGTACCAATTATTACTTTATAGCACTTTAAACAACTCAGATCTGCTTGGCAGCAATAGCATAAGTCAACAACATAAATATGCAGTTTACTGTTCAAATGTGATCAGCTTGTAGAAACTTAACAGTAAAACACAACATAAACATTCACACAAGTTGAAACCAGTATTTAACATGGAAACCCAAATTGGGAAAAACCACCAGTAACATGCTACCAAGTTTTCACTTTTCTGAAGTGAGCTCTACTAAGAGCCAACCCTGTTAAAGGTTACAAAACACATTGCTAAATGTGACCTGGTTAAAGAATTTAATCACCCTATCAGGAGTGGCCTTGTTAGAGGTCTTAGAACATTCCACCTGAATGTCACCTTGCTCAAAGGATTTATAGAATGACTGTTAGGTCAACCTGGTTAAAGGATTTTGACTGATACAATGGTTAGAAAGTAATCAATAGGTGTGATATGATATATACAACTTACTTTGCAAATCCAGATCCAATTTATCTCTTATGCTAATTCACTAAGTGACCTCCATTCTCATTCCAATCTTCAGATCTGCTTGGAAATTCGTCAAGCAATCACTTTCACAACTCTCAGCTTCTCTGCTCAGCCTTCTCTGCTAGATAATGCTAATCAGTCAATTAACCATGCAATCCTCTTGCATACACTTTTTCATACATTTCTTCTTGAATATCCTCTTGAGGTTATCTTATACCTCTTCATCTAGGTAAAATAAATCTTTTCCGCTTAATCAAGATCGTAGATCTTAGGTTAGGTCAGATCCAACAGATCTTTTCATCTTTACATTTAATTTACTTCTCCAAAGAAATCACTAATTAAATCTTGAATCCATGCATTAATTACGGTTACCCGTGCATTTAAATAATGTGTACCAATCATGCTTAACCTTAATTAACTTTACATATCCCAATAAATTCAATTATGTCGGCAAAAGATCTCAAATCTCAACAATTACCAAAATACTGTTGCTCGGCCAACACTATGTTCTTCCACTTGGTCATCACTATTTTCCTTGGCAATTTACTGGCTCTCGGTCAACACTTATAAATTATGTTCGGCATACACTGGTGCTCAGTCGACACAAACTTTTCTCGACATATACTGTTCCCAAAAAATTGACATCTTGACTTAGTGTTATAGATAAACAACACATTACTTTTCCAATGTGTCAACTGATCAAGTACCCTTGTGATTTCCCATAACTCAACCATTTCACTCAGTCTTCTTGTTATCCTTGCCTTTGAATCTTCTTCAACAATCAATAGATATTGTACTCAAACAGATAGCAATAGTCTCACCAGTTAAGGTTTGACATCAATGACAAAACAACAATTGTTTACATTGTAGCTTCCCAACACATATATGTTCTTACATGATTATACTTCTATGACAAATTTTTTATACTAATATGTGTGTGTGTGTGTGTGTGTGTGTGTGTGTGTGTGTGTGTGTGTGTGTGTGTGTGTGTGTGTGTGTGTGTGTGTGTGTGTGTGTGTGTGTNATATGTGTGTGTGTGTGTGTGTGTGTGTGTGTGTGTGTGTGTGTGTGTGTGTGTGTGTGTGTGTGTGTGTGTGTGTGTGTGTGTGTGTGTGTTACTCCATGCTGAAGATATAATCATGATATGACTTCACGAGTTGAGATGGAATTATATTCTGTGAAATGGTAGCAAAAGGCTAGGATAGTTTATTATTGTCTTAGTTAAGATACATGCATTTTGTGTACTTATGATATTGTTATATTAGCATTTGGGTATATCATGCTACATGAATTCCATTACTCTTGTCATTTTCACATTTTTAGACTTCCTTGTGTTGATGGGTATCTTTCATGTCATGAAAGATTTCATGGGAGCATAGTTTCTTTATGATGGGGTGGAAATGTGCTTTGACCATGTTCTCACCCACATTTTTTCTTGTGTGATTTAGGTTTTTTAGGAGGTCCTATATTAGGATGATCGTCATATCTTCTAGACTCTTCATGGTTGATCATTATGTAACCCATGTCTTTTCCTATGTGAAGTATGTGTTCTTTATGTTTAGCCTTTTTCTATTGTTTTTAATTATTATAAAAATAATAAAAGTATTCATTATATAGAGTTCAAAGTGGAATAACAAATTAACATCTATCCTACCATACATCTTCCCTCACATACATACAACCTCTTATCATAACTAGTATCCATAGCCTACAAAATTTCCAACCCTCAACATCCAAGGAAAATCCAAACCAATTTACAACACAACCAAAACATCCTCCATAGAAACCTATACACATATTCACTATAGATATACAATTTCAAATCAAAAATAAAATTTAAACCAAAATATCATCCTCAAGCCACCTAGATGCAAGCACAAACCATGTAGTCTATGAACCACCAATGTTGCAAAACACTGGATCACCACTCAGTGTAAAAACACCACCAACAACCAGTGTGTCAATAAATTATCAACTCCTCCCACATCTACACCTATTAGCACCATGACCCTTTCTCTTACCCTAACCTCTGGTTCGACCCACCACTAGAATCTACCTCTAGAATTTTTCCAATTTGAACTTGAGGAGATTCTTGTTGATTTTCTCCCTTGAAACACCAATAGCCAGCACCATCTTCCAATCTTGGACATAGTCTTTGATCAACCCCCAATTCTTCTTTACATCCACCCTCTTTTAGTCTTTGTTTTCCAATTCCCCCCCCCCCAAAAAAAATAAAAATAAAGGGTGTACACGGCGAGGGTAACCAAGAATGCCAATCCAAGCTCCTCTTGTATCAAAAAAACCCACCCCTGACTCAACCAAATTCAAAACTACTTCCAATCCAACCCACTACTATGGTTTCACACATCTATCCACCACATGTTTCACCTCATTATAGATGCTCATTTCCATGACATGAATAGACAATCGAAGACACATTTGCATCCGTCTTGTATTTGAAATCGGATTCAATGAAATCTGCCCCCAACAAAGCCCTCACCAACATCGGAAAGAATGGGTTATCAATACAAATTGAATATCGAATCCACCAAAGTTTTTGCTATGTTGGACCCAAACTTGTTGGCAAATGGGATAGCCAAGTTGGATAGGGAGTCCACCTAATTATTTTCCTCCCAGAAAATATGTGATACTTTGATATTCTTGAAATTTTCTAAATTTTTCTTGATTATTTGAATAATTCTATATAGCCTCCATATATGACCTCGCCCATTGGAAATGACATTGAATATAATCTGAGTCACCTTCCAAGTGCGCTTTCTCCACCTTGATTCTATATGCTAAACCCACAGCCAACAATGTCACTAGAGATTTAGCATAATTATTCCTACCATACTCTAATTTCTTTGTTTCAATTGCCAATATATTATAAATATATAGCTACATTTATTTACAATCATTAAAGTTTGAAATAATGTTAGTATTTTGAAGAGGTTTAGGAAGTTTAGGATTCATTTTGGGATAGGATTGAGAGTAAGATTAAGTTTAGGGCCACCAGTAACAACTCATATTTATGTTTGGTGCAATTTTAATTAATGTTGATAGATGTTCCTACAATCACAACCATATAGGGATCACTCATTCGTACACATAAAAATATGACCATAAAATAGCGAGAAATTAACATCAATGGATGAAATATGGATGGAGAAGCAATAAATAATTTACAAATAATATTTTACTTCTAAATTTCATTAAACAAATATCAAATTTAGGTTCATCTTTCTCGACCAAGAACAAACAATCCTCATCTTTTGATTCATCATCTGATATGCTAGCATTCTCATTGACATAATAAGCTTTCTTTTCAAACCCGTTAAACTTCTATTTAGTTCCTTTTCTGGAAATCTAGTAGCAATGTGACCAATCTTTCCACATCTAAAGCATTTAAGGGGTCACATACCATTATACTTGACAATATCTTTCATCAATTTTCTTGAAAATTTTGCTTCTAATTCATATGAACTCTCATCATCATCAAGGTCTTCTTCTATTTTTGTGGCTTTCAAAGTTATCTCATAGTTCTCTTTGTCTTTTCCAATTTCCTAATTTGAAACACAATCAAGGTGTCAAATAATTTCTCTCGAGTAAACATCTTTGGACCATACACTTCTTCAATAGCAAAAGTCTTATCACTGTAACTTTCCAATAGGGTCATTGGAATCTTTTCCATAATGTCTTCATCAGTCAGGGCACCTCCTTGATTTCTAACCTCATTAACTACATTATCAATCTTCTAAAAATAATGATATATTTTTATTTTTATTTATTTTCACGTTCTCATACATACACTTAGTAGCCATATTCTTTGATGATTTAACTCTAGCATTTCCTTCATAGACCTCTTTCAGCTTTTTCCACACCTCATAAGAACTTTTCAAAGAAATAGATTTTGCAAGATCAGTTTTTGATAAAGTACTAAAGATAGAATAAATTGCCTTCTCATTTTATTCACAGACTAAAAATTCATCAAGAGTGGACTGACTACATGCATTTTTTAGTGGAACATAATTAGTCTACAAGGCCTTCCAAGTGTTGCAACTCAATGAAATTATGTAACTCCTCATATGTTCCTTCTAGGTAATGTAATCAGATCCATCACACATTAGAATGTTTATTTTGTGTGCCATCGGATCCTCCTCAAGTAGTTAAGCTCTATACCGATGAACAAATCTCTTATACCAATTGTTGAACAGGTAAAATAATTGAGAGGGGGTTGAATCAATTATTCAACAATTTCAATTGGTGAAATAGATAAAGCATTAAAACATGAACAAGATATAATAATACTAAGCACAATAAACACCAAATTTATGTGGAAACCCAAACTGGAAAAAAAATCATGGAGAAGCTCATTCTCATGAATAATAACATTGGTTAAGGTGACATTGGTTAAGGTGATTTTTACAATTCTCACTATAGGTATGACTCATTGTTGGTAGGCTCACCCTCGGTTTGGATAACTACCCTTGAATACAATAACGTTGTCACAACCAAGAGAAATGAATCATTGCCGATGAGAGGCTCACACCTACAACAACTGGTTAACTGCTAATACAATAATAATAATAGTAAATCTGCCACTGAAACACCAAACACAACAGAATGCTACCTTCTATAACACACACTCACACAAAGAGAAGAGTATATAAATTCATGTTCCTTCTTTGCAAGCTTGCATCAGCCATCACTACTATTTTCATCCATTTAGGATCATCTTATATAAGTATCAATGCATGCCAACAAAGAACTTTCATTTCAGCCTAGCAAAATTTGAATTAGGTCACACCAAGTCATTCTCATCGTGGTAAGAAATCAAATGCACACCACACAATCCTCCTTGAGAAAAACAACATGATACACATCATTCGTGACCATTAGAGCCAACGAACATGTAATCGTATGTTTCAATGCAAACGGTCACTCCAAGACACATCAATCGATAACCAGATTGGTTGAGCCCCAAAGAAAGAAAACTCAACACATATTAACATAAATGGGACCAAGACAATCATAACACACCTTCTAGTACACAACTAACCAGAACCAAAATTCATCAGTAGGTAACCAAAATACCTCAACTGATACCCCATCAACAAGGTAAGATATGTTGGCATCAATGAAAACAAGCAATGACAACATCAATCACATTTGTGATAATTTTATCCTAAATTCATTAGTCAATAAAGTATGATAAAATTACGAGTTATCTTCAAGTGAAGAAAGCCTATTAGCCAAGACAATGTAGCATATTTTGTGTTCTTTACTTCATAGGGCCAAACCATCAGTACCAACACATTCTGATGGAAGGTTTATGCTAGGCATGGTCCTATTTTGAATCACAACTGCCTGATGGTTCCAAGCTACACTATGCAACACTCAAGAGCCTTAAATATAATAAAGTAGTGAACAATGAAGAGTTGTTTCAACTCATTCGTGATATTTTAAAACAAAAAATCTGAACTTGTAGGGTCACATAGGATCCCTTAACAATAACCTCTCTTATTTTTTGAAGAATCCAATCTAGATGGTTGCGACAAATTTTTTTCAAGAGTTACAAAACATGTTGATTTTGTTCAATAAAAAGTTGTAATGTAGCATAAGTTTTTTTATAATCAACGTGGAACCATGTTGTTAATGTAGACACACACACACAGAGATATATATATATATATATATAGGCAATTTTATGCTAGGCATGGTTCTATTTTTCACCAAATCTCACTTGATTGTTCCAAGCTACATTGTATCGGCACATTCTCTTAAGTTACCTAAGAGCACAAAATTGTCAAACTTTGACAAATTATTTCTTGGATCTATGCCACACAAATGTTTCATCCATGCCTAGAGGTGAATATAGGGTCCCTCCAAATAATCTCTCTCAATTTCTAAATACATATGTGCCACACACAAACAATAATCTCTCTCAATTTCTAAAGACTAATCCAATTGGTTGTGGTGAAGTGTTTTCAAAAGTTGAAAAATTGTTAAATGCATTCAATAAAAAGTTGCAATGTAGCATAATTTCTATTTTGTTTGTCATGTATTCAAATCATCCATCTCAACATGTCTAGGTGGGTAGGGTCACACTAGATATGGACCTATTTCTTACCCCGTCTTGCGTGCTCATTCTAGGATACACCGTACTAGCACATTCTCTTAAGTGTCATAAGTGCAAAAAAATTCCTAACTTTGACTAGCAATTTATTAGAAATTTTGGCATATAAAAATATAATATCTAAACATTTAAGCTCATATAAGGCCCCCATATAGTAACCTCTCTTAGTTTTTTGAAGAATCCAATCCAATTGATCATGGAAACAAGATTTTAAAAGTTGTAAAAAAGTGCCAATTTTATTCAATGAAAAGTCGCAATGTAGCATAATATTTATTTTGTTTGTTGTACATATAATTATTTCATTTGAACCTATAGGATTGTGTAGGTTCTCTCCATAATAACCTCTATCAATTTTTGAGAAATCCAATCCAATTAGTTGTGGCAAAAAGTTTTCAAATGTTGCAAAAATCATCAAATACATTTAATGGAAAGTTGCAATGTAGCATAATTCTTATTCTATTTTTTGTGGAACCAAACTATCAATGCCAACACATCCAAAAGATAAGTTCTATGCTAGGCATGGACCTATTACACCCCAACTCACTTGATCATTCTAGGATACATTGTACAATCACATTCATTTTAAGCATCATAAGTATAAGAAACTACTAACTTTGGCAAGTTCTTTATCGGAATTCATGACACATAAAATGTTGCATCAAAACCTATAGGGTCATGTACAGTCCATCCACACTAACCTATCTCAATTTTTTAAGAATTCATTCTAATTGTACACGACAAAAAAAAAGTTAAATGTTGCAAAAATTATTAGATGCATTCAATAAAAAATTATAATGTAGCATATTTTTTTATTTTGTGCATAGTGGGGACAAATCATTAGTGTCAATACATATAAGCATGTAGGTTTACACTACGCATGCACCTAATTTACAACCTATCTCTCCCAAACACTCTAGGCTATATTGTGTCAACACTTTCTCTTTAGAGCCTTAAGTGCAAAAAATGTCAAAATTTGATGGACTATTTATTAGAATTCATGGCACATACGAATGTTCTATCTAAATGTACAAGTGTTTATAGGGTTTCGACATAGCAACCTCTCTCAATTTTTAAGATTTGTAACCAATTTTGAAATGGCAACAATGTCTCTAAAGTCAAAAAAATGTATCAAACCCAATCACTAAAAAAATGTTATGAGGCATATTTTATGTTTATCATTTAATGAGGCTAAAATGATTGTGTGAACATGTCGGGTTGGGTGGGTGAACACCCACAGAAGCCTTTTTTGATGTTGCAGTTGTCTTAATCCTCACAAGCTACACTATTATTGCCACCACAATATGACACTATTAAAGTTACACTATTAGGGCAACTTTAAAGATATCCAAGTAGCATATATCTAATTTTTTATCAACTAAATTTCATTTTCTTCTTATGGAAATGAATGCAATATTACAAAATGGATCAAATGTGATATTTTAATCATGAAAATGACAAATTAAGAAGTAACAAAGGAGAGACTACAAAACTATGGTTTTTTTCCTATGATCTCTACACCTCTGTCAAACTAGAAGTAAGTTAGAGATTTGGGAAGTTGTAGAGTTATTTGGAGGAGTTTGAGTGTCATCTCCATGGTCATAGTTGTGACTAGTGAATAAGGAAATTTAAGGCAAGTAATTAACACTTATCATCTTTTCTAAATTCATGTTGATGCCCATTAAAATGAAAGGATACTAAGCAGTGAAGGAATCACTCACATTTGGGCTATTTAACATAATGAAAGTAGAAGTATCTTTGAGGGAGATGGATGTGGTAGGGGTGGGGAAGATTAATCACATTTGGTTTTTATGGGGAGATCTTCCCTTGTTGTCTTTTTTTCACTTTACATCAAATCTTATCTCATCCAAGAGACCTTCTCATTATTTTTTAATAAGTTTGAAAGCTCCTCCAATGCCTATGCTTTTTATTTTGTCCACAAAGTATGAATAAATTTTATAGTGATAGAAATGTGCACTTCAATATTCATTATCGTGGAAGAAAATCCCTCAAGTGTGGGATAAATCTTGTGTGCCTTACAAGCGAACTTGTAGTTTTCATGCATACCTTTTGCCATTAACTTTTTCTCTATAATTCATTTACCAATGAAAGCTATTCTTTATTAAAATAATGATCTTACTTTTAGTCTCTTAGAGGTGTTATAATCTTCCTTAATACTATTATTACTTGACAATATCAATTTTCAAGAACTTTTAGGATTGTTATAATATTTGTTATTGTTGTTTATACAAGTTTATTATTGTTTTCACATAACATTATCTATAAAAGGGTCACCATGTCAAGAACATATTGTTTTGAACATTTCAAGAACATTATATGTCACTTGAGAATGGTTATTTTGATGAAGGAAACATGTATGGGTAATATGCAAGACATGTGTAATTGCCTAGATATTAGTATCAAACTTCATACAATTACCATATTATGAACTTATACAATTAGCCATGTAAACTTCAGAAACCTTGTAAAATTGAAGCTACACAAAGGAGAAAATAGTGAAAGTTACACACACACACACACACACACACTAGTTAATGACATGTACAAAAAAAATCCTCTTTACAATCATTTGGTAGAATCTTCACTGTTTATATATACAAATTTTTAATAAATACAAATCGACTGAAAATATGCAAAAAACATTTTTCATTCCCAATCAATTGGTAGAGTGAACAGATTTTATGTCAATCAACTGATAATAAGTATATAATTTTCAAAAAAGTAGTCTACCCTTTTGCATAATCAATTTGATCCAATGCTACAACTCATTGAATACCTGTTGTTATCACTCAGACTACACCCTAGATAAATGCTCCATTAAACCATCCAATGAAACATGCAATCACTCTAGGGCCTATGAGTTTCTTGTAAGTCTGGAGTGAATCTATAGAGAAGGTTGGTTTCTATTATCTTGACTAAACGCTTCTTTGTTTAATCAGGATAATAAAAATTTGTCATACTTGTATTAACATCTAGATCTCAACCACAAAGAGATTTGTTAGGCAATTAATATTCCCACTATCAAGAAAGAAAGCAAGATAAACAAAAAAACATAAATGATTAATCAATATGAAATCATTTCAAAACAAGCGAATGTGCAAACCATGTAGTCCTTCCTATTTGTTCTCCTTCTCCATGCAATGTGGGCTCTCAAAAACGAGTACTCATTTTGTTAGCATAAGAATTCAAAGCAATTGTGGTTACCAAATATGAGAAACACGCTCTCTATTTATATGAATTTTGGGGTTCCAATCAGGATTCCATGATTGGTAGGGTTGATTGTCTGTGATCGAAGAGTTAAACTCAGAGTGAGTGGGAGCTCAACTCAATTGATTGAAGACTTAATTGACGAGGTGGAATAGAAGAATGGATAGATTGAATAGTTAGGAGAGAGATTTGTGGAGTTAGGAATTGTGATTGATGAGTTAGACTGGGGGATAATATTAGTCAAAATTGGAAGCATAAATTAAATAAATATAAAATTTATTTATTTGCACACGAGGGAATACAAATAAATAATTAAACTTATTTATTTATGAGAGGAATAATTAGTTTAATTAAATAAATATGATTTACTTAATTGTAAGTAGGAAATTGATTCAATTATTACACAAATGTAATAATAAGAAATAAGTATTAATTAAATAGTATGATTATTTAATTAAATATAATGACATAGGGAATTCGTAAATAATGTTAATTATTTAATTACTTTATAGATGAATAATTGATGAAATATATTATTAGATGTTTAATAATTAAGTAATTAATTAAAATCACTTAATTATGAATTTATAGGGAAATGATGATTTTGAATTCAGAATATAATAGAAAGACACAAATTGATTAAATAATAAAGATTATTTAATAATTGAAGAGGAATGTTAGTAATGTCATTATGTTAGAGCAATAGGCCATTTTTAAGTGTCCACACTTTGTTGGGAAAATGGAAGGAAACTACTTAAAAAATGAAACTTAGAACGTAAATAGGTGATGTATCAAAAATATTTGTAATTCTAACATATATGTACTCAATGAATCAACTATAACATAACTCAAATCAAAGTTTCTATATATCTATTTATAAGTGTTTCACAAGGAGGGGAAAATACTCACGATTGAAGAAGGAAAATGAAAATTTAAGAAATAGTTGTTGTTTCTACCAATTATACAACATTTATCCTACAATGAAAGTATACTTATCTTGTCCAAAGGTGCTTGTAAGAGAAAATATTAAAGGGAAAATAGAGAATTACACCAATACATTTATCAATTAATGCATTAAACATAATGAAATAAATTCAAGAAATTAAGATTACTAAATTTTATTGAGGAAATATGCTCTTTACAATTGTGCGCAAGTTTGAAAATATGAATTTTAAAGAGTTACAGTGATGTTTTCAGACTATGGAAGAATTGGCTTCAAATTACAAACATAGTTTAGCAAAGCGAGAACCATCTCAATTAAAGATTAAGAGTTGTCATTTATGCTATGTCAATTCCTAGTAATCAACATGTTGCATATTTTTTAAGAGTTTATGATAGGTGCTTATTTAAGTATCTTGGGTCAAACTTACCTAGTTGACTTGTCCATAAGTGTGCTCCTTGGAATGTTGAAAAAATAGAATAAAATCATTTGTTGGTTGAAGATGTGCTCTTAAACTACATTACTGACTTAAACTATCCCTTAATATTCTCAAACTAGGATCATTTACTTAATATAGAGCATCTGTTTTATAATTTTCCATAAATATTCTAACTCCTAAGAGTTTTACAATAAGGTTATTTCAATATATTTTTAAAAAGCTTCCTTTCCAATTTTAACAATCATTTTCTCTTTTCATAATATAAAAATCACTTACAAACCTATCTCTACTCCTGCCTTTTGAATGTAATACTGGTCCCACTACTTATGAAAGGACTTTATCATGCATTTTCTTGACTACCAAACACAGTCTAAATCTTTCTCATTAGACCATCAACATTATGTTTCTGTAGACACCCGAAAATGGACAGACTTGCGACTTAACATTAAAAACACTAATTTTCATCTATTAATTAAAGGTTTTTAATCGTTAATTAATCATTTATTTTCCTCTAAATTCATTCCCCAAATCATCTAATCAAATTCTCAAAATTAATTAAATAATTAATTTTATTTAATTAATTAACCTTAATTGATTAATTATCATTAATTAATTAATTCAATTCAATTTTCAATAGTTTAAATTCAAATATTTAAACTTACTAATTAAATTCTTCCAATTAATTTAATTTAATTTCATCAAATAAAGCAATTCTAAATAAAAAAGAATTCAATTATCTCACATGTTGAAAACTTTAATTAAATAAATGAATTAAATATTTATTTATCTTCAAAGAGATAACTCCAATCTGATCACATGGGTTACTCCACCCATCTCTTCAGTTCACATGGGTAACTTCACCCACCTCTTCAGTTCACATGGGTAACTCCACCCACCTCTTCAGTTCCAAAAGGTAACTCACAATTAGCTCTTCAGTTAACCAAACTCTATCTCCTCTTTACCAATTGAAGAGGTGGAGTTTTACTAATGGCTTCTCCAGTTCCTTTTAATCTCAACCATTCATCTCCCTATCTCTGGGATTGATCTCAACCGTTCATTTCATCCCCAATTTCTATATAATAAACCCTTCATAACCATTTGAAGGATCCAGGATTTCAAGCTCTTGTGCACCATTACTATGTCAGTTTGGTTCTAGCATTCAAGTCATCTTGCGATCACACACACATTTCAATTAGCAAATTATTGACGCTTCTCAAGTCATAGACGCTGCCCACACCAATACTGAGCATCAAAAATAGCATTTCGGAAGGAGTAGAAAGAGACAATAGAAACTTCAAGCACTTTGGAGTTTGCATTCATTTGTTTTCCTTTCTTTGCTTGTACATTTTATTGGTTACGTTTTAAGTTATTCATTATTTGTAGCTTTGTGTATTGGATTTATATCATCTGTAAAACCTTTGCTACTAACCCTCGCCTTTGGAAAGCTTGGGAACTTTGAATCACGAAAAGAGGTGTACATTTTGGTGAACCCGACGTGAACTTACAGTCCGCGTAAAATTTGGTCATATCTCTCAAACCGCATGGAATTATTTTATGAAATTTTTTTTACAGGTTGATGCTAATCTAAGGAGGCCCCCAAACAAAAATTCAGATTTTTCTAAGTTTTTTTTTTTTTTTATAATTTTTCTATGATATTTCATAAAAAATAATTTATGGGCACAAATCAAAGTTTCTTTTCGAGAAAATTACATTTTTGGAAAGGTATTAAAATTATAGAGGGGGTTTATTCTCTGTGATTTTAATTTTTGTAAAATTATTTTGCAAAAATAACTGATCTTTTCAAACTAGTCTTTTATGATAAAATGGGTCCCTAGGGCACAAATTAAGGAATTATGATCTAAAATTTGTTTTGTAAGTATCATTTGACATAAGAAAGCTACAATACAAAATTCTGATTTTTCTGAATTTTTTATAATTTTTTTATGATATTTCATAAAAATTTAATTTTGGACACAAATCAAAATTTATTATCAAAAAAGTTACATTTTTGGAAAGGTATTGAAATTATAGAGGGGGTCTATTCTCTGTAATTTTAATTTTTGTTGAAATTATTTTGTAAAAATAACAGATCTTTTCAAACTGGTCTTTTATGATAAAATGGGTCCCTAGGGCACAAATTAAGGAATTATGATCTTTTTTTTTTTTGTAGGTATTATTTGGCATAAGAAAGCTACAGTACAAAATTTAGATTTTTTTGAATTTTTTACGATTTTTATAAAAAATTTATGATATTTCATAAAAATTTAATTTTGGACACAAATCAACATTTCTTATCAAAAAAGTTACATTTTTGGAAAGGTCTTGAAATTATACAGGGACTTTATTCTCTGTTATTTTATTTTTTCTGAGAAATATTTTCAAAAAAAAAAAAGATCTTTGAAAAAGTTTTCTTTTTGGTTGTTCTTTCTTGATTTCTTGGGGATTGAGAAAATGACTAATGGCCAAGAGGATAATCAGACGCATACCAGGTGCTAGAGCATTAAGAGCTGCCAGAAGGAGAACCATCAACTATAGATCACAACAAAGGGTTATTCTCGCAATCATAGCTAAATATCAAAGCAAAGCATACACGAGGTACATTGATTCAATTAAGAGGTTCGCAGGTAAGTATAAAGTCACCATTAATTTCAGTAATCTCAACAATCCCAGAGTTTCTGGATATTCTGTTGTTTTGGATTGAAAGCTTTCATTTCTGAAGATACTAAACACTTTCTTTGACATATAGAAATCGAGGAGGCAAGATAACAATACAACTTAAAATTCATTCACTTGTCGATTTGGGTTTGAAAAGAACAGTGTTTGTCACACATCTCACATTTCAAAATTGGGCTTAAAATTGACGTGGGGACTAAAATTGAACAAGGCAAAGAATTTCTCAATTTGGTGCATTAAAATTGAACAAGCAATCAACACCTACTTTTGGGCTTAAAACTGAACACGTGTTCTTGTGTGGTGGTGTAGCTTAGTTCACATTTCAAATTTTTGGAGCTTAATCGATTTACCTTGTGTCTTGAGTTTTGGGTGCACTTGCACAATCTGTTAGATTAAAAACCTTTATACTTTTTAGAAAGGCATGTCCAGGGAATGCACTTCTTCCTCAGAGAATGAATGACCTTAAACCAGTAATCCTTCTTATCGGTATATAAACAAGGTGCAAACCAAAGTTCTGTCTTATCTAGCCAAGCTCGGGCGAGGTGTGTTGATGATAGTCTGGATTGAGTGAATATCCCTAATGAGCCAGCATGGTCAACTAGGCTCTTAAGTGAGTCACACACGTACAAATTGATTGGATAGACGCCACAGACCCTTACTACAACCTTGTTATTTAGAGACCAACCTGATTTACCTCCGAATAGGTACCTTATTATAGTGCAAGGGGTTGCAGAATTTCCCCCCAAGATTCCCAACATATGTGTCCCATGGTATTTGTGTAGTGAAAGAGATCTTCACTCCACAGCAACAATACCTGGCAACGGCAAAAACATAGGCACCTACGTCGTGGACCTTCGTGTCCTAGTAGTGTGACAATTGTTGTGTGAGCTAACAGACATTCAAGCAATGGGCTTATAACATTGTATATTGAAGCCATTGACCTAGATTAATCTGACTATTCATTATTGAGACCTCGTGATAACCTTGCAACTTGAAAAAGTTGTAGAACATACACATTGTCAGTCTTCATTCTTCAAAAACACAGTGTCTGTCATGCTTGTTTCCTTGATCAGTTTCTAAAAACACAAAACAAAACATCCAAACTTTCAAAACAAGTCAAATGTGTTAAAGTCTAGGGTTGTCAACGTCAACTGTCTTGGAAATCAGAAGCATTGTTCCAGAATATCAAAATTGTCAGACAGTGATACTTATCCTCTAGTCTTTTTTGAGACTGTTCCCCTTTTACTGCAATTGACAGAAGACTATCATAGTTAACTTGTTTATTGACCGTAATCAACCTGTTTATTACCGCAATTAGTGATAAAGTGCCACAATCGACCATTCACTTTGCCGCAATCGGTGGAGTTGTGCTGCAATTGACCAGAGATACTTTATTCCTATTTTGATCTAAAATCCTTGAAAGAACTCTTCATTTGGTGTCCAAAACTAGTGTCTATCCAAGGAAAATGTGAAGAACATTGTGTGAATCTCTAAACATTAAAGATCATCCCATCTCTAAAAAGCATAATTATTGTCAAAACATTGTTAGTTCGAAAGCTCAGATTTGAAAAACTTTGATCTCATCAAATCAAACATCATCATCTTTATCAAAGTGACTTTGTCCAAGGCAAAGGTCGACAAATCTTATCTTTTTATATCATCACCACTTTGAGATCAAGATATATCAAAATCTATCCTTGGAATTACCCTTGTCCAAAACATAACTCAGACTTCCTTAGAAAGGATATTCTTCTTTGTTTGCTTTATATCACTTGTTTTAGTTACAAAATCTGGACCACACTATGTCTCAAACACCTCATAAAGGGCCTTACACAAGGTCGAAGCCTAGAACACAATCTGATGAGTCATATATCAACAAATTCCTAGCTTGGGAAACAGAGTAAGAGAACGATCCTTTCATAAATACCAGTTCTGCTCTATACATTGAACAACCTCGTGGGTCATCTTTTTTCCAAGATATCACAGAAGTGGAGATTGAAGATGTTGAGCAAGATGCTTATTCCACAAAAGTAGTTGTCATTGTCATAGAGAGGAATCCTGAATGTTACTTAGCCATGCTAATAAAGAAGAGAGTCAATCTCCCCTCTAAATTTAGTGTATCAACCATATGGCCTTAAAACCCTCTCGCAGGTCAAAACACTACTCAGTCCTCCCAGATACTACCTATTGTGTCTCAAATCTTCCCACCATTGATAAAACCCACATTGGCATAGATGATATCCAATCAAAGCAATTGCACAAACCAAGCAAGCACATCTTCCACTCAAAGCATGACAGGCTCACAACTAAGTGCACCTATGGTCGCTACTATGCCTCCACCTTTGGCCTCATGGCTGGGATAATCAAGCTCTCATGCTATGCCTTCCATCCCACCAAAAACCAATTGTTCTGAGACTATGTCACTGCTACAGTCAATTCACACTAGTCTTGGGATCAACACCTCGTGCCCATAGGGATCATCTCTGCAGGTATGACTTATAGTCAATGCCCACCCAAGCCTACACCTTTGCCCATTCTGACATCAATCCAACCTCTACAACAGCAACCCCAGCTTCATTTGCCTCAAAACTAACCTCCGCAATAGCAACCCTAGCTTCAGTTGCCTCAAATCCAACCCCCGCAACAACAACCCCAGCTTCAGTTGCCTCAATTCCAACCCCCGCAACAGTAACCCCAGCTTCAATTGCCTCAATTCCAACCTCGGCAACAACAACCCCAGCTTCAAACCCAACCTCAGTAGCAGTAGTATCAACCCCCGTTTCAACCACAACAGCATTCTCAATCCCAATAGAAAATGCATCAAAACCCACCATGGGCTACTCATGTGCCCCCATTTCAAAATCACTCAGTGGGAAATCAATATCAAGTCCCCAGGATCAAATCCTATGTTCCTACTCAAGGGACATAGAGGCGCAACCTCATACCCACTACAACACAGAGGAACATTGTCACACATCAGCCTTGGTATCAAATGGACATGTTAGTGCAACAAATGCAAACCCTTCAAACCCAAATGATGGATATGCAAAATCAGGGGCAAACTAAATCCTACACCATAGAGGATTTATACCCATACCCCTTTGATCATTCTCTCCACATGTCTCCATTCCCAAATCACTTCTCGGTACTGAAATTCGACAAATATAGGGGCAATACCAACCTTATTGAACATATCTAAGAGTTTTTTGCTAGTTGTGTCAAAGTTGCCCATGATGAAACATATTTAATGCGACTATTCCAATAAAGCTTAGCCAAACCACCAATGGAGTGGTTCTCACATTTACCTCATGGCATTCAGTCTTGGGGTGAACTAGCTGAAAAGTTCATAGCTCGCTTCCATCATAACATCGATCACAAGGTCAGCATCAAGGACCTTTGCGATATCAAACATAAGGATGGAGAGTCTTTTGTGAAGTTCCTTCAGAGATGGAGGAATATGGCAAACCACATAATCTATGATGTGCCCGAACAAGACCTAATATTCATGTTCATTGACAATCTAATTCCAGACATGTCATTCACAACAAAATTGTAGTTAGCTCCAAACTTCACACAACTCATCGAATGAGGAGTTCATTGTGAGCAGAACTTAGTCAAATGGGGAATCCTTGTAGATCCAACACAAATGAATACAAACAAAAATGAAATGGACAAAGCTAAGTGGTGGAATAAAAACAAAAATGTCACCAACAATGGTGTCATTGATGTGAAGATAATCAACTATGTACAACCCAAAGTGTCACTGCAAGGCGCACCTATGGCCAACCAACAACCCATAGGGCCCACTCAACAAGCATACACCCAAAACCAACCTCCCCCTATCCAAGAGATCGTTGTGTCAAACAGTCAACAATAGACTCAACACAAACCACGGTTTCAATTCTAGCAACGTGATTTCACACCATTAGGAGAGCCGATACAATCATCTTTACGCAAGCTGATACAATCCAACACTATCACTCTCCCAAAAATTAGGGATTTTGAACAAGATGCCAACAAACCAAGGTGGTATAATGACAAAGACTTCTACGAGTTTCATCGGGTGAAAGGACATAAAACATCTAATTGTTACCGATTGAAACACGCTATCCAAGATCTGATTGACACAGGGGTCATCGATATAAAAAATACCCAAGCCAAAGGAACAACTGGTCACACTATCTTCAATGATACATTTCATGATCACAACAAAGGAAAAGCCTTTGAGTCTGGTGGATCGTCCAAACAAGTCAACTATACGTATGCCAACAGTGATAACATTATAAATTGCCTCAATCCTTTAGATAGCCATGTGGCTACGATCATTATCAAAGACCAAGCTAATAATTGTATTGTAACCACACGTCATGCTAGATTTGTCTTGCAAGGAGTACCCTCCTCATCTACTACATCTGCCAATCCTAATGCAAACTCAGATCCACAGCCAAGCATAGTGGATCAACTAAAGTGCACACCTACCTAGATCTCCATGTTTGACTTATTACGCATATCTCCACAACATAAACTAGCACTTGACCAAGCCCTTCAGAATGCAACTGTCCCAAGGGACATAACACCCGAGAGCTTCCAAATGATGGTTAACCATATATTTTCTAATAAACATGCCACATTCACAGATCGTGATGTGCCACCGCATAAACCCCTGCATAATGATCCTTTGCACTTGCTTGTCCAGGTCCACAAAAGCGCTATCCATAGAGTCCTTGTTGATGGTGGAGCTGGGTTAAACATCTATACTCTAAAATTAATCAAGCAATTGGGCTATTCAGAATCAAGCATTGATGTCACAAGGAGGATAAATATTAGAGCTTATGACGAAGAGGAAAGGTCCTCTAAAGGTATTATCATTCTACCTGTCTGTATCGGTCTAGTGGTTAAAAACACTCCCTTCCAGATCCTAGATCTTGAGTTGGGATACAAAATTCTACTAAGGAGACCCTGGATACATGAAATTCAAGACATACCTTCAATGTACCATCAATGCATCAAGTTCACACACCAGGGATAGGAAATCATCATAAAGGGAGATCCCAATCCTTTCCAATACTGTAATTCTATCCAAATCAGCACTGATTACCAGGTACCCTCAAACCAAGACACAAGCATCCCTTCCTCTTCAAATTCAAATCCTAAGGATGTCACACAGATAGCAGGAAAGATAGCCATTAACCAAGATGCAAGTATCCCCTCCTCTTCAGATTTAAAACCTAAGGATGTCACATGGAAAGCGGGCAAAATATCCATCACCGACAAAGGTTGTGGTGAGTACAGATATGAAGAGGCTTTCACCATCACGCACATGCCTCAGATCCCAAGAACTTATGGCATGCCACAACCTATTATTATAACAGAAACTTCACAGCCTGTTCTATTCAGATGTCCGCCCACAACCTTCATCATATGGGGAGACATAGTAGAAGAAAAGCCATTTGAACAAGATATCACCACATGGCTATACCAAGACCCACAAGACACAATCTAAAAAACCCTACCCTTGTCAAACTATGGTAATGGTTATAAAATGTTACAAAGATTTGGGTATGATGGTACAACCAGCCTGGGGGCAAGACAACAAGGCATAATGGAATTGTCTCTCCCGCCAACCCAAAGAAACAAGAGAGAGTTAGGCTATGGGAAACAAGGAGCTAGTCATATAATCCAAGACATCCCAGTTGATCAGGAACAAATAATAGAGATGCACTGGGGGCACAACACAAAACATGTCTTGATAACCAACATACTAGCACAGTTGTTGCCCGCCGAAGAGGGAACCACACAAACCTGAATAAACTTTAACATAGCAATCAACGATAACAAAGGAAGTGAGACATATAACAAATGTTCTATCAAAAATGACTCCCATGAGTATGAGTGGAGATCCCTTCACAAGTTTGAACCATCGATCCCAGATTATTCCCCTTGGTCAGACACTATCATAAACCTAGAAGACTTATTTGACCAACTATCCATTGTCGAACAACCCTGCATAGATAAGCATGTCATTTATCATCCCTCAAGTGGTGCATCCACATCACATTCCAATTTTGTAGGAACCATATCTGTAGTCCCTTTCAACCAACTAGAGTCTGATAACCATGAAAGAATCTATCTTGTACATCCAGAGCTAATAGAGTGGGATCAACAAGGACCACCTGATTTAGATGTCTTTGAGAACGATGAGGCTATTGTTGATTTCATGGGACTTAGGGAAGGCATGCCATTAGGAGACCACAAGCCAGGCTTTGCCATTGACCTCGACAACGTGGCATATTTCAGGGAGGTAGCTCCTCTTTCCAGTCTATAGGAGAAAAAAGAACAAAAAAATGATAAAGCTAAAACAAGACGTATCTTCTAGCAAAAACCTCACTGAGGCGCTAGAAGATGGAAAGAAGGAACTCCTCCCCTTGACAAAGGAAAAATCGGCATTACTAGAAGAAGAAATAGAGGAAGTCAATTTGGGAGATGACAAGAACCTAAAGAACATATACTTGGAAAAATCACTCACCCCTGAGGAGAGAGAATAGTTTATCAGCTTCTTTAAAGCAAGGATGATCAATTTTGCATGGTCCTACTTGGATATGTCAGGGTTAGATCCAGAGCTAGTACTACACCATCTCTTGTTGCTACCCAACACCAAACATGTCAAGAAGAAGCTGAGAAAGATGCATCCTAGTGTTGTATTGTTAGTCAAGGTAGAATTGAAGAAGCTCCTGGATGCTTAGTTCATAAGACCTATACCATACACAGATTGGATATCTAACTTGGTGCCAGTTACAAAGCACAGTGGTCAGATACGGATTTGCACAGACTTCAGAGATCTCAACATAGCTTGTCCCAAGGATGACTTTGCCTTACCCAACATTGATATGATAGTAGATCTAACCGTTGGACATCAAATGCTATCACTCATGGATGGCTTTTCAGGGTATAATCAGATAAGGATCGCACCAGAGGATCAACATAAAATAGATTTCACATGTCCTTGGGGCACTTACTGTTGGAACATCATGCCATTTGGTCTCAAGAATGATGGCGCGACATATCAAAGGGCTATGACAATAATATTTCATGATCTCATCCACAAAACAATGGAAGACTATGTGGATGACATACTAGCCAAGTCAATGCTTCGAAAGGATCATCTACAAGTATTGGGACCAATCTTTGATAGAATGTAGGAATTCAAGGTCTATTTAAACCCAAAGAAATGTGCATTCGGTGTCACAGAAGGAAAGCTATTGGGGTTCATAGTGTCACATAGAGGCATCAAAGTAGACCCAGATAAAGTCAAAGCAATATTGTACATGCCTACACCATCAAACCTGAGGCAACTAAGAGGGTTACAAGGAAGGCTCCAATCAATCAGGTGCTTCATAGCTTAGCTAGCAGACAAGTGTCACCCTTTCCAACATCTACAGCACAAAGATGTCAAATTCATATAGACTGAGCAATGCAAACAAGCATTCCAAATATTCAAGGACTACCTCCTCAAGTCTCTTATATTGGTGCCACCACTCCAAGGTAGACCATTGCTTCTATATATCTCAGCAACAGAGTCAGCATTGGGTGTACTTTTGGCACAACGTGATGACATAGGTAAAGAAAGGGTCATCTACTATCTAAGAAGAACATTGGTAGGATATGAGCTCAACTATACGCCAATTGAAAAGTCATGCCTTGCAATTATCTTTGATTCCCAGAAGATGAGACATTATATGTTGAGTCACCAAACAAAGTTGATCGCACATATTGATCCTTTAAAGTACCTCCTAAGAAAACCAACACTCACCAGATGACTTGCAAAGTGGCTAATGATATTAAGTGAGTTTGACATTGAGTATGTAGACAGAAAGGCCATCAAAGGGAAAGTGATTGGGGATCAACTAGCAGAGGCACCCATTCAGGACCATCAACCTATTATTTTCGACTTTCCTGACAAATCTATTATGACACTACAACCGGCGATCGAGGTATGGCAACTCTATTTTGTTGGGTCATGCACAAACCATGGTGCGGGGGCAGGGATAGTGCTTATCACTCCAGATCATGATACAATTCCAAAGTCTTTCAGACTCAACTTCCCATGCATAAATAACATAGCAGAATATGAAGCACTGGTCATCGGTCTAAAGATAGCAATTCAATGGAGAATCAAGAACCTTAAGGTCTTTGGAGACTCGCAGTTGGTCATCAATCAAGTCAACAATGATTATACGACCAAAGATGAGAAGCTCATACCATAAAAAGCATAGATGGAAACACTTTGCACCAAGTTCCATTACATCTTCTTTGAGCAAGTCCCACAAGCACAAAAAAAAGTTGCAGACATGATGGCTACCATAGCATCATTGATTGATATGCCAGACAACAAAACAAGATTTCAGTTTCTAGTAGAGAAACTCTTGGTACCATCACATCAAGCATCCATCACAGAATCAACATGCGTCCTTGTTGGTCCTGAAAACCCATGGTACCAAGATGTCTATAACTACCTCCAAAATAGTGTCTTACCTCCCAACTTGTCTAGGAACCAGAGAAAGTTCCTCATCCTCCAAGCCTCTAGGTATACCATCCTCTCAACTACTTTATATAGACGAAGTCTAGACGGAATGCTACTATGATGTCTCACTTCCACGGAATCCCAGAGAGCTCTATACAAGGTACATGAAGGAATTTGTGGAACCCATAGAGGTGGCAACATCTTAGTTAAGAAGATCATTCGCATGGGATACTATTGGCCCACAATAGAGGCAGATGCACACAAAAATGTACAAAGGTGTAGACAGTGTCAGATTCATGGAGACCTCATCCATGCACCAGCCCAGGAACTAAATCCTATCACATCACCATTGCCATTTTCCATGTGGGGATTTGACCTAGTGGGCAAAATTAC
>MU226492.1:3229697-3250556 GCA_018584345.1 Thuja plicata
AATAAATCATGCATTGTTATCATTTAGATTAATTTCCTTTTATGCATTGTTATCATATAGAATAGTTGTCATTTTCATGCATTGAATCTCTCATTTCATGGTGTACTTGCATGGGCACAACTAGGTCCATCTGAGGGCCTCCATTACAAAACCTTTGCACTCCAAGACTAAAGAGCTATGAGTCGATATTTGAAGCCTCATTCTTGAGCAACCTTGAATGGCATGATTCATAGAAGTGTGACACATTTTCATCACACAATTATAATTTAATTGCTGGGTTTTTCTACCATGTCCAAGTCTGAGTTAGAAATCAATATTAAATAATTGTGTTCACAACCCACCTTTACCAAACCCATCACCCCTTATGAATATATTAAAAACAATAGTTAGAATAAAAGCTACAAAATATTTTCCCAATACACCCTAAGTGCCTTAGGACACTTTCCAAGGATGTTGGAACCATGTCATAGAATTTACAAGGTAGATGGCACCTTAACCTTAATATTTTTCCCACTTGACATCATACATTCTAAATACTCCCTTAGGAATGACAAATAATAGAAAAACATTCCTTAGCTATCCATGTACCATCTAAATCTTCATCATGCTCTCATCCTCCAACAAGACATTTGCAAGAGAAATGATGATAACCATCACCAAGAAAAAAAATTCTCACACCCTCCGACATGCCACATATGGAAGAAAAGGGAACATGCCAAGGTGAACCATGTTATCTGTCTTTGAATCTTGCACCAATGTTTACATGAACATAAGCATCAGATTCACGTGATAACAATGGCTCTAAGTTATTTCCATGTTCATATCATGTGGAATAGAAACCACAACAAATTCAAATATATCCAAGCTAACCATACCTTAAGCCAAGGTATACTATCATAATTAAACTTCATGCCATTAACATATCAACTCTAAGTTTGCAATATAGTTTTTGTATATCCAACCAATATCAATGCAATATGAATATACCAATTCACAAAAGACCACAGACAAGGCCAACTAACAATGTTTACATCGATACTAAAACAATCTTGTGGATATAGATAGTCAACATCCAAGTCATCCCACTATAATTGAATAGGTGATCAACCCACACAACCGCATAACCCATAGATCCAAACACTGAAACATGCAAATTCATTATCACATCAATGTTAGCAAACCAAGATTCAAAGAGGATAACCAGACATATATCTATAAATTTCCACTACATGAGTAATGTCAAACTGAAAATGGGTCAAAGAATATCAAGTGTATCTATAGTACTTCACATAGAGGATGTAACTAATTCCTCTATCACAATATCAAGGAAACATACACTAATTTGCAAATCCTACAAATGAATATGTTATAGTACCTCTATTTCCCGTAGTCTCAATAGCTCTCCCAAGTTCTTCCCACTCAACCATGTGAATGCAAACATCCAATAAGAAGAACAAGACCAAAAAGAGAAATTGCAAATCAAATCATATCCTTGTTTCACACTATCAAGTACCAAGTTGTGTAATTTAAGATCTCCTTCACATTCCCATATTTAAAGGTTATTTATTAACATCCAACATTCAAATCAGATGAAACATGGTAGCAATAGATGTAAATATATCACCTTGAAGGTAGATTAAACAAATCAACCATTCGCACAACATAGGGAATATGCCCAAAGCTACAAACTGTTTCTTGTACCTTTCCAAATAGCTCCTTGGAACTATATCCATAACTCAAGACCAACAAAAAAAATCCATAAAACCATGCATCTTCTTCTCAACAAGTCCTCATAACTTCTATATTGAAGATCACACACATGAGAAGATAAGATAAAAAATAAAGAATGCATCTCATAGCCAGGCGGGAAATGTCTCTCAGATCATTTACCTATTGAGTAGACCAAGAGTGGATACAAGTTTGTTATGAACACACAACACCAAGAAATCAAATCTTATAATAAATGACAATATTCTCTTCAGGTCCATAATGGATTCACATCTATAACCAAGAGTAGGCCCCTTGCTCTTTTTTCTAAATTCCTTATTAAAGATTAACAATCTCAACATGTGATCCAAAAAATATAAGATCTCATTGCCTCACCCAAGTCTCTCTAGTCTCCATGAGCATCCATCAATCAGTCCATGTCGACTTCAAATGCAACTCTGCAAAATCATGAAGCTCCAAGCAAATGATTAATACTTAAAATCAAAGAGAACCAACAAGACCATTGTCAAAGTTCTAAGAAATAATATTAGGAACATATCATGACATCATGATGTAACATCTCCTAAAAATATCATACACTCCAAATAATATATCATAAATTGAGACCTCACCATAGATTCAAGAGTCCTTTGTGGAAAAACAAGATGTAACCATCTCCAAAACACATGAAGATAACCATCTATCATCAAATGATGAATCCCCATCACTGCCAAAGCACCCATTGAGCTGTGTAATCAAGCTCTCCAAGAATCGTGATAACTGTCTCCTAAGTGAAGATCATTGGTTTTCCCAACACGATCAAAGAACTCAACATCAAAAGAGCTCTCAATACAAAGAGCCAAACCATAATATTTAAACTAGGAGGATACACCTGCACATCCTTTGTCAACAGAGCCAAAGATGTCAAACTATCACTGCAATTTGAAGAAAGAATCCAAGAGCTCCACATGACACTAGGAACCATTAGAAAAGATCATCCATCTTCTAATCAAACATTGGCCATGGCTCACTACACACTACAACAACAACAACTTAGAACCAAAATATTGAAACAAGCAAGATAGAACACATTATGTAGTTGCATAAAACTCTCACTATAAGTGATATTACATTATACATGGCATCATTAACAACATCATCACCTAAAATCCACTTAGAGAGAGAGAGAGAGAGAGAGAGAGAGAGAGAGAGAGAGAGAGAGAGAGAGAGAGANACACAGAGAGAGAGAGAGAGAGAGAGAGAGAGAGAGAGAGAGAGAGAGAGAGAGAGAGAGAGATGGCAATGTCCTGCCCCTGATCCTATAGTGTGTATAGTTTTAAGAGTAGTCAACTTGTGGCTATCTTAACTCTTAAATAATTTACATAATTGTTATTATAATCATATATGTATTTAGGTCATTTTAGGAGTCATATTTAAGTACCTAAGTTGGCCTAGGTGGTGTCAAAGGCATATTATGGTATATATAGGAGGTACAAAATAATTATTTTCATCATATTGAGTATTGAGTTAGGATTGAAGACTATTGGAGGTATCCCCCTCAAATTGGATTAGGAGGTTTCCTCGTCAAAGTGGCATATTATTATCGAGTATTTGCAACATATATCGTATTATATTCTTTTTGTGTAAGTCATTTCATTATATATTGAACTTGAAAACCCACCCAATTTTACAATAATAAAATGACAAAACCATTTAAATAAAACCATTGAAAGGTTGATTAAAACACTTGTCCCTTCTTTTTAACTTACAAATATTTTCATGCTTGAGGATAAATGATAAGAGATGGAGCATAGATAGGTATCCAAAAATACCTAAAATTATTCTCAAAGGACACAAACAAGTTCATTCACTTCTTCATATTGAACATGTATATAATTATTGTCTGAAATTCAAAGTTAAACTAATATTTCACCTTTTTAGCTACAACTATATGCTTAAGTGCAAGCATGACTTGTACTATTTTATTGACTTTCATCCTAACTAGATGTTTGATGGGGAATGATCTTGAAGGAACAAACTTCAGGCCATCCTTGCTAGTTTCATACTTAATATTTTCTTTCCAGTCATCCTATTGATTTAAATTGACCGATCCATGTGGTTCAAGTGGAAACATGAAGTTGCTTCTATATATCATTTTTGGGTTCATGATTTTATTCTTCAAAAGGTACTAGTTTCCTATATAATATTGAGAAAAATACCTCCAAGTCATCTAAAAAAAGGCCTTATTCAATTTATTCTATACTTATTTACATAAGAGGATCCTTTTACACCTTATAACATCTCTTCTTGAGACTTGAGGAAATACCAAGAAGTACATCTTCTTGAAGCACAAGTTCATGCTTTATAGCTTATTCATTTGACCAATAACTTTGTGTGTGTCAACTTATCTAATTTGCAAAGCAATGTTTCCTCAATTTCCTCCTCGTAGACTAGTACCTCATCATGGTCTCTTATCTCTTCCATCTTCTCAAAAACTTGGCTTGACATTGACATGGATACGTTCTCTTAATCTTTATCAATAAAACAAGGAAGTTCATAATTAAAATGTCAAACTTTAATTTGCATTTCCTTCTTCTTTCTCATCACGTCACCATCCCAATCAATTTTTTGGCATAGGTACTATTATTTTTTCCTCATTTTCAACAAAATATGCAAGTTGTTCAAATAAATCAACCAACCTTCAGGTTGAATACGATTTTCTTGCTCTATATCTCATTGCTCTAATTGATTATACTCGTCACCCAACTACAACAAATATGATTTTTCC
This sequence comes from Thuja plicata, assembly GCA_018584345.1. Taxonomy (NCBI): domain Eukaryota; kingdom Viridiplantae; phylum Streptophyta; class Pinopsida; order Cupressales; family Cupressaceae; genus Thuja; species Thuja plicata. The sequence goes on from MU226492.1 coordinate 3,234,193, forward strand.
TTTTTTCTTCATGGCTTGAAGGTTCATTTGTTCCTATTTTACATTTGAAAACTCATTATTTTTTTCATGAAACAAGGTTTCCAAATATACAATTGGCCCCCTAGATAAAGATGAATAATGGTAGGATGGGGAGGTTGACTTGGTAGAGTATTTTGTTGATTTTGAGGAGTATATTGGGGTAGGAAAATCTCTTGAGCAAGTTGTTATTCAGTAATTGGGGTTGACCTTGTACATGTCTAGATTCTTGTAATTATAATAGGTGTTATTAAGAGAGGATGAATTAATTTTCATCAAGCATAGGCTGTCAAAAATGGTGAGAACTCTTAAAACTTGGAATGTAAAATTCAAGAGGCTTACTTGAGCACCTAGGAGGTTCAACTTGTTTAAATATTGGTAACTTAAAGTTAGAAATCTCCTCCTTCATAGGTTGCTCCAAAATGTAAGAAGATAATTGGACCTCTAATCTTTGGGCTTGGGAAATTAATAGCCCCATGTCCTCTTCTCTTGCAACAAATTCCCATACAAGAGATTCCTCATATGAATTTCTTTTCAACTCCATCTGTTGTTGGTTTTGATAAATTGTGTAGGCCAACTTTCTCTACTGTAAATAGATTCCTTCTTTCTATACTTGAAATCTTAACATTATTTACTTTATGCTCATGTTGTGAATATGATCAAACTATTTATGATAACAACCATGTTGGCTTGAGGTAAAATGGTCCACCAAGAACAATTATGAGCAAAATGAGGTTGCCATGAAATTTGAGTCAGGGTGGGTGGGTGACAAGAATATGGAGAACATTGTTTTCTTACTGCTAATGAATTTTTTTTATATGAGAGTAGTAGATTGTTCAATTTGATATGGAAGGTAATAAGGTACATGGATAATTATTTCATGGAATAGATGGAAACATGACATGTTTCCATGAAATGAAGACATGTTGAAGCATTCCTACAACATTGACATTCATTGAAATCTTTTAAAGCATGAAAAAAGAAGTCTAATTTTAGCAAAATAAGTACATACCATCACTTTATCCACTTGAAACCAATAGAATAACCTTCCAAAGTTGTCGGGTATTTGCAATAATTTCCTCTAATGATAGAAATTATATACATGTACATTTGAATACTAGCAAAGCATGATTTTTTTTTGAACTTTGACAATCTGAATTGTCCCACCAAACATTGCCAAAAATTGACATCGCTTGGATAGCACCTAGATAAATACTCCATCTAGTCATTGAGTGGAACATAGAATCACTCTAAGTCCTATGGATTGTTGTCAGTTTGGAATAATCCCTAGAGAAGGTTGGTTTCTATTAGCTCAACTAAACAATTATCTATCAGGAAAAGGGAAAGAAAATACTAAAAATTGAAGCTAAAAATCAAAAGAGGTGATGCACCAAATAGATTTCAAAACCCATATGTTATTTCTAACATACTTGTAGTCAATGACTTAGCTATAACATAACATCACTTAGAATTTCTACATTCTCATGCATAAGTGTTTCATAAGGAGGTGAAAATACTTAGTTCAAGAAGGAAATTGAAACTCTCACAACTAGTTGATGTTTGTACCGATCACACAACATATAACCTATAATGAAAGTCTGCATTATCCTATCTAAAGGCATTGAAATATATAAATATTCAAGAAAGTACAAAGAAATAAAAATATTAATTTATCAAAAATGCATTAGATACAATGAAACAGGTTTTGAGAAGATAAAATCATTGATTTTTATTGAGGAAATACACTTTTTACAATTGCGTACAAGTCTGAAAATATAAATTTTAGTTATTTATATTTCCATTTCCAAATCATGTAAGAACTATCTTTAGATTAAAAACATAGTATAACAAAGTAATAACCCCTTCAAATTGAGATCAGGTGTTACCTTTTATGTTGCAATAATTTTTAGTAATCAATAACATGCTTTTTAAGAGTTTTCTAACAGGTTCTTGTATCAGTACCTTGGGTCAAACCCACCCAGTTGACTTGTATATAAGTTTGCTCCTTGAAATGTTGAGAAAGGAAGAAATGCCTTTGTTGGTTGATGATGCTCCTAAAAAATCTCCTAGATTCTCTCAAAATGCCCCTTAATATTCTTCAATTAGTTCTTATTGTTTTGATGATCATTTGCATAACAATACAAGATGTTTTTTTTTCTAATTTCCCATTATTGTTCTAACTCCTAGAATACATATCCTAAGGTTCTTTAATGCCTTTTTAAAAGGCTTCTTTTCTAATTATAACAATCACTTTCTCTTTCTATATTCTACAAATCACTAACTTGTCTCTACCCTTTCCTTTTGAACATAATACTAATCCCACGACTTGTGAATTAACTCTGCCATGTATGTTCTTGAGTTCCAAACATAGTCACGATCTTTCTCACTAGATCACCATCACCGTCGTTCATAGACATAATAGGTACAATCTAGGCTTCCATTTCATTTTTTTTTTATCGGTAAAAAAGTTTTTTCATTCATATATTCAAGAGATACAAAATATTGTCAGATATTACATTGTATTCCAAAGCTCAAAAAACCAGTCGGGAACACCAGAGACTGTATAAAAAAAACAAAACAAAACAAAACAAAACAAAACAAAACAAAACACAAAAACTACACTCGAGAGTACCCATGTTTTACATTGAGGATCATGGTACTTAGTTACCCCTATAGTCGCCAAATTCTCCAAAAAACCATACACAAAAAACCAAAACAGAGATACTATCCACCAATTCTAACGAAACTAGCCGCAAGTCTCCTCCAGGGAGAAATTGGGGATGGCCCCTGCCGCTGAAGCCAAAGCACCTCCAGTCAAGGATTTCTTCTTCGGGAGCTGATGACGAGTTTGAGGCTTTCTGGTATTGTCGATAGGAGCTTTCGACTTCACTGGAGTAGACTTCTGCCACTTTGCTTTGGCAGGGGCACCTTGTGCTCTACGAGCAACCACTTTGTCAAGAAAGTCTTGGATTAAGACCCAACCCCGCCTTACTTCTAGGAGACGGACCGCTTGTGGCTGAGTGGAGCTCCATACCACTAGTGGATGGACCTCCCTAAACCCACCTCCAATAGAATGCTAGGGCCCATGAAGAATACGAAGGCCTACGCCCAACTCCGCCCTATGCACAATGCCTTCCATGCCGACAACCCACTTTGGTTCCAAGCACTGCAAGGCCACTGAGAGGACCTCCGTCTTCGTATTCCTCACCATGAGATCGAGGGCCAGGAATAACGAATAAATGCCCAGGTTGGTTCGGGGTCTCCATTCATGATTTAGGAATTCATCCCTAAACAAAGTTACTAGTCCCTCCATATATTCGGGCTCTCAAATCTGAAAACATTGCCCAACCTCTGCATAGTAATTTCATTACGAAACGTAGGGATTTGCTTTGGGGAATTGAGTGAAAAATTAGCCTCCATTACCCAATACTCAAACTTCATGTGGAATGAACCTATAGCAAATATTACAAATGGTGGATACCTCTCTGCGCAGCAGAAATTAACTGATGGATTGGTGATGAGAGATCCCCAAACTTTCGCTTTTAAAGGTGATTTTCAAAAGATTTTTACCTTCATGGCTGCAGTCTTCATAAATGCTCGTCGTACAAACCCATCAGCCCTTGTAACACTTACCACCGAATATGCATGGATGGGAGAGGAGGTACTATATGTATAGATGGAAATCTAATCATTCATCAATACAAGTGATACTCGCATCATGCAAAACTGGGAGAAGACACTTGTCTGTTATTTGTGATGCAATTTAATCAAGTTGATGATTCAAATTTCTTTGTTTATGCACCACTGCTTTGAGGTACACAATCTCAGCTAATATTACTGCCCGCACCACCAATTAATTTAATGATGCTATTTTGGAGAAACCCGATGACTCTACCCTTATGTCCTCTAATCCCATCTGAGATCGATTTGACTATAGTTTTCAAATAATTCGGTAGTATTGGGTGCTCTTCTAACTCCAATATTCGAGAGTGAATCAGCAAGGCCATTGGCTTCCCGAGGAACATGGATTATTTGGACATCTGAGATCTGGTTGAGTATAGCTTGAATACTGCGGATATATGGATTCAAATACCAGGCATCCATTACACCTTTTTTTATCCCATTTATTACTAGTAACGAATCGCCTTCTATTATTACTTTCTGAACTCCTAATGAAATAGCCAATCGGGCAGCTCCGAGTGCAGCTTGGAATTCTGCTGCATTGTTTGTTCCATCTAACAAACGACAAGCACCTAAGGCAATTATATCACCTTTCTCGTTCCGAGCCACATAGCCAGCACCCGAGGGACCGGGGTTCCCTTTTGAGGCACCGTCAAAATTAATTTTGATCCAGCTCAGCGGTGGGGGGATCCACTATGGTTGCTGAAGAGCTGTCGGAGTAGGTTTAGCCCTACCTAGCCCATGAACAGGCCTTATAGGCTTCCATTTCATCAATTTTTGTAATCTCACAAATTCAAGGATTTTTCTCTATTCATGCAAACCCCTAAGACCTTTTCTATTTTCCAAAAGCTTCTATTAATTGTCATAACACACGTGTTTATTAAGCCTGCTTACTAACCTACATTTAATATCCCTTATTACTATAATATTTCATTGAACCTCTCTTGAGAAACACCAAACTATACCCTATAAATAATCCCTATAGCCCTCCCTATATTTGAGTCATTTCATAGATTATCATACGTGTTTATTACTATCACTTGTTATAAAGAAAACCACTGATTATGGGTCTCTTTGTTAATGTATCTGGTTGATAAACTAATGCTCTTAATAATACATTCTAGTGCTCTATGGCTTTGGATTGTGTATGAATGCCATCTCACAATCTCGTTCACTATCCTTTGATGGTAATCATTGCTATTATCATGCTCTTTGACTATTGACTATGCTCATTGTTATACATAATCTTCTTTACCATCATGACCTGAAACACTCAACATCTCGTTCTCATGCCTTTCAGACGCCGCTCTTTCTTATGTATACACTTCACACTACTCAAACAACACATACCCCCAACAATGATAACCTCATATGGCACTTGATCTGGAATTCACAAGGTGGCCACTTCTTTATTAAAAAACCCTAAGCCTTGAACACTTGAACCCTAGAGCATGAAACTTATAGGCTAAACCCTCAGCTCTACATACTCAACCTTAAAACCTATACCTTATCCCTCAACCCTAGGGCCTAAAGCCTATACACTAAACCCCCAACCTATACACTTAAACCTATACCCTATATCCTTAAACCTAAATCCTTTCCCTCGACCTTGAGTCCTAAAGCTTATATGCCATACACTCAACCCTAAACTCTATGCTCATAACCATATACCTTATATCATCAACCCTAAACCTTGTCCCTCAATCCTAGGCCATAAATTCAATAGTTTAAATCTTTAATCATATGTACTCAAACCTAATCTCTATACCCTCAACCCTAGAACCTATGCCCTGTACCCTCAACCCTGGACCATGAGGTCTATATAATAAACCCTCAACCCTATACAATCGACTTCAAGCTCTACACTCTTGACCCTAAACCCTAAACCCTAAACCATATACCCTCAAACATAAACCTTGTACCCTATAATCTCAATCCTAAACCTTGCTCCTCAACCCTAGGCCCTAAAACCTATAGCTAAACTGTTAACCCTATACACACAATGCTAAAATGTTTACCCTATACCCATAACCCTATCCCTCAACCATGGGGCCTAAGACTTATATGATAAACCCTCAACCCTATACACTCATCTCTAAACCCTATATCCTATACCCTCAACCCCAAAACTTATCCCTCAACCGTAGGTCTTGAATCCTACAAGATAAACTCTCAATCCTACATGATCAAATCTAAATTGTAGGCCAAAGATTACTAGGGAAAAAATTACTTGAAACATCACGGCTATATTTTTCAATCCTTTCAATCCATTAAATAAAGTAAAAGAAGACATTGGGGGAGGAGGCCCAATTATTGCCATGCTTGAATAACAGGTAATTATATTTTGCTAATTAAAAACCCACTAAAAATCATCTAGTGGGCCAATAACTGCTCATTGGTACGCCTAGTAGTGAAAAAAGTTATTAATTAGAGAAATTGTGCAACTTTATTGATACAAATAATGCACAATTATGAGACATTTGTACATAAGTATAAGATCTATTCTACAAATTTTGTGGTGGTCAAAGAAAACGATTAACAGGGCAATAGAGAACATGTATCAGATATCAACTAAAAATGAACATTTTTTGACTATTGTATACATAATGAATCCCATCACATTCATTGTAATTATCCAAAAGTTAAAACATAATTATAAGCACTTAAATTGCATACAAAGAAAAAATAAATTGTAAAATTGTTAAAAATCCAATAAACCATATAGAATCTTAAGATGTAGGAAATTAGTTACTATGGTATTACTACTACTACCCTCCCCACAACCCCCTTTAACTATCTGAAATACAAAGCGTGTTGAATTAGTTCGACACTACATTAGTTACAAAGTTACATCAGGATTGAAACGACTCTTTCCCGCCATTCAACTGAGAAGGTCGATAGCGCCAATGGCTACCGAAGCACCTCCAAACGATACTCGAGTCCTCATCGCTCACTGTATGTCTTCTATGGAATTTCCAGCAACATTTACATTTTTATTGGGAGATGTGAGTTCTATGGCTTTTGCTTGGCGCCAGTTATTACTTTTTTTTTCAAATATGGATTGTATTGAGATTATTGGGTTCTCATGGTAATGAAAATTGTATTCTGGACTAGAGCTGTGCGAAGTAAATGGTAGGTTGTGATTTGCATTACCGCTTCGATTTTGATTTAACTACGACATTGCACTTACTAGCATGGAATGACTTTTCCTTACATTGCGAATCTTGATCCTGTCAGAACTATAACTGTTGTTAAGCTATCATTGTGTGAATAACCAGGGTTGAGTACAACTGCTGTAAACCCTATATTTGAAATGTAAAATCTGAACCACAACTTGAAGCCACAGATTTCTGAAATTGCCGTAAAATGGAAATCGGAATATAAGTGAAAATTGCAAAAATGGATATGCCAATTACTTCTCAAATTTGCCAAAGCAGAAAAATGAACTAAACAGATTGAGTATGCTTTAAGCATGCATAAATTGATTCGACCCAGCCATATGTACAAATAAACTAATTGAATATGGTTAATACATAGTTATCAGGAGAATGAGCCTGGTGCTGGTATTGGTATGGAGATGGGATAGGTGCCCGTTGCCATCTTGGAAAAAAACTTTACCATCTTACAAACACACATAAACTAAAACTAGCTGAAATCTGCAATTCTCGAAGTACATTCACAATCTTTGATTAAGTGTTCTACTAAAGGAATAGGTTTTCATCCACTGATCTCAATCTCCAATGTGTTTTCGTCCAAAAAAGTTTTTCAATTGAACAGATATTCAAACAATGAAAGAGAGCTAATTTGGGGAAAAGATACTTCCATATGCAGCACTTAGAAATATTTATAGATGGCTTGGGCCCAAATTCAAATGTCCCTTTATGTAAACTCCCATTCCACCTTGCATGCCAAAATAGACCGTTACTTACAATTGTCTATTTGCAATCACACCCTGCATAGATGCTGTCGTAGGTACTAGTCATAGTTGTCATAAATCTTCTAAACATAGCCTTTATCTACTACAAAAGCATCTTGTCTATAATCCATGCCCTCTTGAACAAATAAATACCAATACTTAATATTTAATTGTCTGCGGTTAAAATGTTAACTCTTGAATTTATGAAAAACAATTGAAATATTAAATGTAACATTTATCGTATTTCAAAATATTTGTCCATGAGAAAATAGGAATGGATTAACAATATTGTCAATTTAGTTTTCTATAAAGGGAATTGAAATGTCTCCTCTCCCAAAAAATGCTTTTCTTCAAGCAATGCAAAGCACAATGCTCAAGAGTTATTGTGCCAATGTGATAAGGTAGGTTATATCGCACATAAATTCTAGATTGTGTACTTGATATAGTGTACGAACCAAAATATTTAAGTGTCTTAATGCCAATACCATGAATGAAATTATATTATCCATGTAATCTGAATTCTATGTTTGTTAAATGAAACAACTCTGTAAGGTCCCCACTCCTTAAACTATACCATGAAATAAAATAAATGCTCAAATTCTCATTAATATGGAAATGAAATAAAATAACTCAATATTTGCACAAAATATCAAATTGCATCTCAATGTAGTAGTGCCTAACCCAAGTATTAGCACACAAAATGAGATAAATAGTACAACCTTTGGCTCTCATGCCAGGTAATCGATTCAATACAAATAATGATGTACAATTCATGTAATATACAAGAAATGATATACAAAACACAATTTATGAATCTCTGACCGCCATTGACCTTAACAGTCATTCGCAAGTCTTGGAGAAGAGAACATGGCTCAGGTGCTTTTCCACCCAACCATGAAACTTATGCTTCCCCAAAATTCTTCATGACACAAAGAATACACGACCTTGCACAAAATGGCTAGCAACTTGGAAGCAATAGGCACGAGGGAACTCTGGTGCTACCTAACATATCTACATGCATTTCTAACATGAACATGCAATGTCCTATCAGGATATAGTGGAAAAACATATCAATATAATTTTGCTAGGTTACATTCATCTAGATTTTATTTCAATGAAAACATGGCTTTGGCCAAAGCACTTAAAAATATCCGATGGATGATGAAATGTGGATCAACCTTCTCTGTAAGCCCATATTCAGCACCCACCTCAAAGGTAAACCCATCACATGCAAGAAAATCAACTACTTTCTTTAATAAATGACAAATTTGAGAAAACACGCACATGCTCATCAACTCTTTCTTTCATGCAATATGATTTTCATTATGATACTACATGCATTCATTAAATACTACAAAATCTTGCATAATTTACTTGTATGCACATTACTTTTCATGCACAAAAATAATAAGCTCAACATGATTCTTTATGCAATTTATATTCTGGTAGGAAATCTATGCAATATCTATTTCAAATGCATATTGGTGCAAGAGCACCCACTGAACATTGGAGTCGTCAAGGTGGTCAAAAGTTGATATTTTGTTTTAGTTGAGTTGTTTACATGTAATAAGGTCTTCTAAGACCATTTCATATGTGTTGGAGTCTAGGTTGAGTCATTAGGTGTTAGGAGTTGCAAAATTGTAAAAGTTGTCAAAGTTGCACATTGTTGTCAGGCAACTTTTGACACTAGTTTCGCATAAAGTGTTATAATGAAATCCTAATTTGAAAAGTGGCCGAGGACAGTTGGAAAACCTTTAAAAGGCCATGTAATGTCGACCCAAGGGATTGGGGTGATGGTGGATGGAAGTTTGGAGGTGAAAACAAACAATAAAAATCATTGTTTCTGCAAAATCTGAACATTACTTTGCTGTTCCTTTGCATTGTACGTGTTTGTATGGATTCATGATGCTATGAAACTGATTGGGAATAAAAGATAATTGAATCTACTTTCTTTTCCTTTTTGTTTCATTCAAATTCATTGAGTTTTTAAGAAGTTATGATTGTTTTAATGACTGCTACTTCCAGATTTTTCCTGTAACAGTTCTGTTGCAACGTTTTGTATGGATCTGTACGACACTTGTACGACCTGCACATGGTATGATTGGAAAGATAAATGAGTTACCTTTCATTTGGTTTTGGTTTGGATGAATTTCATTATGTTTCAAGCAAGTTATGCCCATTTTATTGCAAACAGGTCTGAAACCCTAGTTAGGGTAATAGTGAGCAAACAAGTCAATTTTTGAAGGGTTCCGTACAAAGTAACCTGCCTTGATTCTGAGATATGTTATAGAATGGCCAAATTGGTACTCAAATCTGTTTTCAGATCTTGAATTAAGAGTCTCCTTCGGAAGTTATGGTTAAAAAGGCTATTTTGCTGCCCCCATGTTTTAGGCTTAAGAAATAGGACAGTCAGATTTTGAAGCCTTCCGTACAAAGAACCCTACCCTCATTTTGAGATATGTTAAATAAAGCCCGAATGGGTATCTGAAACTGCAATTACATTATTGGTAACATGTCTTTCTCGAAAATTATGATGGAAAGACACTGTTTGGAGGGCTACTAGCAAGTTGAAGGCTTGTAGGAGGAATCCATCATTTGGGTGCTTGTGGAATTGAAATCTTGGTTTCTTTTGTGTGTTTTGGTGTTGTTCACCCTGCTTTGCCTCACATATGAAATCTGAATTTCGTAGTTTTCTAACCACAATCATGCTGTTTTGTAATAGGAAATAAAGAGATTTTTAGTCTAGGACTCTAGAGAGAAAAATACAAGTATTTGCCTCTTGAAAGTATATACATGTATGTATGTATGTACATATATATGTGTATATGGGTATATATAAGTAAATTTACACATATGTACATATGGGTATGTGCCACCATTTCGAAAGAAATACCAATTTAATGATTCTATGTTGATAAACAAAATTTGATTTTATATTATACCATAATAAGATCTAAGAAAGAGATTCAAAAGGATCATTCATGTCATTTGTTCTCACACACCAGATATATGTATGTATATGCATACACATACGGCATACCTAACTTGCCAGTTCGGATTCAAGTTCGAGATTCAGGTTCGTAATTTGTTCAAATATTTTTTTGGGGTGGGTTAGAATTCATTTTGGGTTCGTCTATACAAAAACAAATGCTTTTTTAATATATACATTTACATATACATATACACACACACACACACACATAATGTCCCCTTCTCCTCAGTGATCATTGAGGTGTTGATTAGCCTATTTTTTTGTCATCCCGGTAGGCTACTTCGGAGATATATGTTCTTCCTTTTATTCCACCCAACTCTCTCCTCAAAGACAATCTATCTTCCCCTTATAACCACTGAACAGGCAAATGAATCTATTCAACTACCAAGATTCCACTTTTAACTGTCGATGGTTGTTTAACTACCGACGGTCTGTCTAACTTCCTGTTTTCGTATTGCCAGGAAACATGAACTGCACAACTATTACACACTAAAACAAGATTAGAGTTCACAGAAACCACCTAACAAGGCAAACCAAAATTGAAAGCAGGCAAGATGCTTCTGCATCAATTACACTATACAACACCATATTAGAAAAAAAACAAAACTCATTATAAAATAAATTGTTTAAGTTGTTTTTTTAAATGATTTATTACAATTTATTATATTTTTCATAAATATTCTGAACTTTCTGAGAATTGAGAACTAAGATATTTTAATATTTATTTACTAGTTTGAAATTTGAATTACATCATAACATCAATATCTCTCAATGCTGTTGAAGGAAACGGAAAGTGGATCATCTAATTTCAGGAGATTAGTTACATTTTTGATAGCATGTAATTCTATCCATGTGTTTGTATTTGATGATTAAATCATCTCTATGAATGTTTGGAATATAGTGGCAATGATGCTCTATTATTTCTCAAGCAATGAAAATCTTCTCCTTATTCATGTGTTAAAATAAGTGTGCTCTATGCCTTTTTTAATCGGTAACTAGGAAATCAGTTCCTCACCCTTTGTTTTAATTGAAATAGATTTTACCTTGTTTATTCTTTTATATAAAATGTCTTGATCCCACAAATGAGGAGAATAAATCATTATAAACCCAAAAGACTGTGAATCCAAAAAAACCTCACAAGCCAAGAACAGCAAAGCACTCCACCCACATTATATTTATAATGAATGTTGTACCCATATTAAGTGGACCTTGAAAAATAACTGGCTCTGTATCTATATTGTAAATATATTTATAACCATTTCTGTCCATGCAAGTCTAGAAAAAAAAGCATTTGTCAATGTTTTGGGAATTGCTATTTTTAAACTCTGTTGTACTTTGTTATTTACATAATTATTTCATTCTCTTCAAATCCCTCCTAGTAAGTTTCAAGATATTCATGAAATGTTTCATTTTGTTGTCGTTTTTGAAGAGGTTGCTCTTAGATTACTAGGTAATCCACATCCAATTCTTTTGTATCTTCAGTTCCTTTTTCTCATCATCATGGAATATATAATGATTGTACATACATAGCCATGTTGGCATGCAGTTTGGAACATTGGTAGAGAAACTGACTGATAATCATTTGAAACTTTAATGCTGTCTAGAAAATTGTGGTTGATAATCTGCCTATTTTTGCAGTGCCATCCAAGATTTTAGGAAAGGGTGCCTCAGTTAGCAATGTTGAAGGCCAAATACTACATCTGCGCCATCCAAAGTCAGGTGATGAGTAATAACAATTATATATATATACACATCCATGCATGTGTACACAATTTTTTCAAGACCTATAGCATTTTGTGTTAATATATTCAGATTTATGTAAGGTAAAATACAATCTATAGATAGCTTTTAAGACTGAAAATAATAAAGACAAAAATTAACAAAGAAAGGAGAAGATAATATCCGATTTGTAGCAAATAATTCCTCTTCACTTTGAGCCTAATGTACTTCCATCTTTAACTGCATATCTTCTTCTAATGTGTATGAGAAATGAATAATTATTATTCAATGTATGACTGCTGCAATAATCAAATTCGGATCTACTTATAGAGCGAGTTTCCTTGACATGTTATGTTTTCTATGTCTTAGAAAATTCGCACCATAGGTCACATATATATGTGTGAAGGCATTTAAAAGACACCTCAACATCAATGGTAAAGGCCGACCTGAATCGGTTAAGTATATTTCGCATAGTATTAACACAAGTCATCCCTTTTGGACCATATGAAGTCGTCCCTCTAGGACAATATAAAGATGTTTCTTATCTTTCATTCAGAGTTTAATACAACAATTAATGAGATGTATGTTGAGATAAATAATAAATAATAGGTATATTATTTATTATTCATCTCAGCATACATGTCATTGATTTGATCTTTCTGAAAAGGCCACAAGTATCAACATTTTGTAGCATAACTTTTAAATTTTTTCAGCTGAATTGCTAAAGGGTAAAACCATTGGCAAACTAAAAAACGAAAAATGTAAAATGAATGAACAGGTGCTTTACAGTTCAAATTTGCAAAAACACTACTATAGGGATTCGCTGAACTTATTTTATATCTAGCTGTATAGAGAAAATGATGATAATTCAAAAGTGTCTTTGAATGAATTGTTGATATTATTGTGTAATTAAGTAAATAAGCTATTTAAAATATCAAAGATAAAACATGCAATTAAAAAATAGACTAAGAGAATGGATGTCATGCCAATAATGTCCACATTATCAGTGCATACTATGCAAATGCACCCTAAGTAGTAGCATAATTGCTGAATAACTTACTGCAAAACCAAAATGCCAAATCTGGGGAAGGCCAAAATTTGAATGCTCTGCTTCATGTCTTCTCTTGTAGTAATGCATAGCCAAGACCCATTGCGCAAATCCACTAGTAAAAAGCCAAGGAGGTTGACTTTACTGGAATATTACAGTATATGGAAGCAATCTGTTAGGCATGGCTATTGTCATTACATTCATTATTTCTAGCTGCGTGATATTGTTAAGTTTTATAACACTTAAAGCATGGTAGATAATGTAATAATTTCCATACAATGAATATGAAAAACCCCAAAATAATGGAAATGATTTCAAAACTGCCATGGTTGAAAAATTCTCATCCCAAAATCTATAAAATATAGCTTTAGAAATGCCTTTCTTATCAAAATAATAAAAAATACAAAACAATCATGAAATACCATTTGATATGGTATTACAATGATGAGTTTACCAATGAAACACGTTGAAGAATTGTAAATACTAAACAAACATGAAATGCTATTTAATCAACTTTGTTGGCATATTCGTCGAGTGAAACATGTGATGAGTTTTTGAAACATTTACTCGCCAAGAAACTTCCCGACTATTCGGCTAGAACTGCCCTTTTTAGCTAGTTTTTGCCAAATACTTGGCAAGTCCATGGCAAAAACTGGTCTGTGTCAGTATAAAAAGGCCCAAATGTGTCTAAACATTATCTAATTTCCGCACCCCCTCAATCGTTGGGTTTTTCACACATCTAACACCTTGTGTAGCTTGCGAGCGCTGCCCCTCAAATCCATTAGGGTATCCACTCCCAAACCTCCACTAGTTATTGGGATCTCTTGTCATATAAGAAACTTGATTATAATGAGGGGGTTTGGGAGTGGATTCTAGAATAGAAAATTTAAGAAACTAATTTTATTACGATCATAATATCATTGATCAATGATGAAGTATCATACTATTAGTATCAAACATTCAAATGTGATTATTAGAACCTCTCCCCAAGTTTTCACTAGACTAGGGAAGAGGAAGATGTGAAATGTTCTTTGCAATTTATGAATTATGATGAAACGATGATGTTCAAAGGCTATCATCTTAAATTCATAATAGTTGTCACCTAACTATTGTATCAAAATTCTACATGAGGATGTTATTTTGTACTCAATTTGCATTCAAATCAACCAAGTTTAATAGAAAACACTTTTGTAATCATTGGATACATCTTGTCATTGAATTTTGCCCAAAAAAATGTGTTTCTAATGAAATTTAAGCAATTTTTAAAGTTGCCAAGTTTTTGTTCACTCGAGTTTTTTGGGTATGGTGAGGTTTTGTCGAGTCCAAGTTTTCCAACTATGATTTAATATGTATTAGATAATAAAGTACATGCTTACGCTTTATTTAGTTGGTGGTGTTGATGTGAGTTTTGTTCCACTACAACATGCAGAATCAAACACTTAGTATTCTAGGATAAAATACCAAATACTCAATCCTCTCTTGATATAAGGTCATCTCTCATGCTAAGCTTGCAACGTAAGATCATGAAATGACTTCAAGGTTCCTTCTATTGTGGAGACTTGTTCAGTGAAATAATGTGATTTGCTGGTAATCACTTAAGGGGACTTACACTTTATTCAATGGATATCAACTCTTGCACCTCTAATGATTTAACTTCACAATGTGCAATGAAAATACAGCTTCTTTCAAACTTCCATTTCAACAACTTAAACTTGCTAACTTTGGCTTGACTTCTACTCCTACTTTAACTAGGAATGCAAGAAAGTATGGATGGCTTGGACTCTACCAAGTGAAATCTTATCAGCGACCTCAACTTCACCTAGTGCAAGTTTCTAAGGATCTCGAATGGTTTTCATATCAACACCTTCTGCTTAATCCAACTTAGAAGTACAAACAAATGATCCAATGCCAATTGAACTTAAATGCAATGACTAGCTTACCACACAAAGCTTCCTCACAATCAACAAGGAGGCTAGTGGCCTAGTATACTTGAGTCAAACAAGCAAACATCCACAATCACTTTCATCCAATTAAGCTTCTTCTAACAACATGAAAATAAATCTACTCCAAGTAAGAGATTGAAGAAACCATGAAATACTCCAAACGTCACATACATTCACCATGAAAACCAACAATGAAAGAAGGAATAATTTTGGTAGTATTATATCAACAATTTGATCAACTCTTCCTTGGCTAACCTACTCTACTCTATCTCACTACTTCTCCACTACTAACTCTTGAATCTCACCAACCATCCTTTACAAATGAGAAGGCCTTGGCCTTTTATAAATGTCCAATTACAACGAAGGGCCAAGATTCATTTGAAATCAAGGGCCAATATTCAATCCCATAAATCCTAATTAGGGTTGCCATATTCTTCAACCAATTACAAGAGGGTACCAAATCCTGGGCCAATAGGAAAATTACACTGATTTCTCAACCAATGAGAAAATAGGACATGGCTTGTTGTGATTGCTTGTGCTTGAAATCTGGAATTTTTCTGATTGGAGAAGACACCCAATTGCCACCTCATCATCTTTATCATGTAGCTCTGATTGTGAAGAGAAAATATCTCTTGATACTCAATATTTCTAACTTTGATTAACTCTTCCAAAACTATCAACTCCTTGAAGATGAATGGGATGACATGTTCCCAAATTCCTTTGTCCTCTCAACTCTTCTATCTTTATCCTTCGGAAATTTTCTCATTGCATGATTTGGATTGACATCCTCGAACTTGCACCCGATCTGATTTGAACTTGATTGTACTTGAAAATGCCTTCAAGTGATTGGACTCCCTCTTGAACTTGATCTTGAATCCCAACTTGATCTCAATTTGAATAGCCTTGAAAACTTGTCCTTCGGTAACTTGGTGTGAACTTCCTTCCCACTTGTGATCTTTGAACTTGAAGTCTGAAATCCTCACTTGATCGTCATCATTCCTTGCATTGATCCTTGAATTACAATTTCTTGACTTGAATATCCATCTCATT
>MU226492.1:3250606-3294276 GCA_018584345.1 Thuja plicata
TGAACTTCCTTCCCACTTGTGATCTTTGAACTTGAAGTCTGAAATCCTCACTTGATCGTCATCATTCCTTGCATTGATCCTTGAATTACAATTTCTTGACTTGAATATCCATCTCATTTGGATTCCTTGAGCATGAGCTTGAAGTCTTCACTTGTTGGCGTGATAATGGAGGACATGCATACTATCCTTGCTTTGATTTTCTAAGTTGTTCCAAGATTTTCTCTCCAAGGAAAATAGCTTCCCATGATTTCGTTGCCAAGAGTTCCTAAATTTTCCATCCAAGGAAAATAGCTTCCCATGATTTCGTTGCCAAGAGTTCCAAGATTTCCCATCCAAGGAAAATAGCTTCCCATGATTTCGTCGCCAAGAGTTCCAAGATTTGCCATTCAGCCCTTTCTCCTTCAACGATTTTCCTTAACCTTGGTTGCTTTCCCTTTCTCATTTGAAGTCCTCGAGCTTGGAACTTGGAGCCTTCGAAGTCTTGATTATCACCTTGTCATTATCTCCATCCCTCCAAGCCTCTCCCTTTCAAAATCAACCTTGCAAAACCAAGAAGAAAACTTCCTTAAGTTCATAAAAGGATAAGAGAAATCTGAAAATTTCACAAAATAAAAAAATGTTAATATTAAGTAAGATAGACTTTCTTGAAGATTTCACCAAATTTAAGACTCGAGTCCTTCATCTTCTTGCAAAGTTTGAGAGAAAATTAAATGGAAATCTGGAAAACAAGTAAATTTTATTCAACAACATGCCTAGATTCCATCTTTTACAACCTCATCTCTAATTCATTAGCCATGATTACCGTCATTATTTTCAGATTATGACAAGATTTGAAGTCTGATTATGTCTTAAACTTAACATTCTTAGTGATTGAAAACTGAGCATTGAAAACCAAGGATGGTGGGGGAAAGGATCTTGCTTGGAAAACACATCTTATACCACTCCACAACCCCCCATCATCCCTATCATTTGGAAAGAAAATTGTTTCCAATCAGACCTGTAGCCTTCAAAAAAAATCTGAGATTTGGGGGTTGAATGCCAACTGCTGTTCCTTCCCTAGAAAATCCTGCCAACTTCCTTAGGGTATGCTCTACTTGTTTGAACCGCACTGCTGCTGGAAGAAAATCGCATGTAATTGGGTGTATAATGAATCAAATCTCCCTCCTTTATATATATTTCGCACTTCTCCCACCTAGGAGGCCGACTTGCTATTGTGTTTAAGAATGAAAAGAACAATTAAAATTCACCTCAAAGCCGACTTGTTTCATTTAATTTTTTCTTGCTGATTGGGCCATTGGGTCCGACTTGTATTGCCAATTGTTTAGACGCTAAGGGTGTATTGAGGAATGGGCAAGGGTAGCAAGAAGGAAGGTGGCGGAAATGTCCTACGAATAGGACAATTCCGCCCAAGCTAAGGCGTTCCAAACTTGCCTAATCCAAATGAAATCAACATAAAACTTGTCCACAAACCTTTGTCCTTGCCCTAGGAAGCTTGCCAAATCATCCAAGAGGGGGCAAAAATCTGGAGCCTATAGGACAATTTGTGTCCTATGACTGGTCGGATTCCGACCAGTCATGGGACAAGCTCCAATTTTGTCAACAAAACACTTAGAACTCCAACCTCATGCGAAGTGGTTATCAATGTTTAACTTACCCTTCTTAGCCCATCGTCTACCTCATCAACTTCATGATTTGATGGCCGCTAGCATTTGGAGGAAAGGAAATGGAAATCTGAAGTATGTGGCGGAAATGTCCCATGAATGGGACAATTCCGCCCAAGAAGAACATACCAAAACGCTTCCTCCCAACCTTGAATTGACTAAAAAAACTTGTTCAAATACTTCATCATGCTCAAGGATCTCCATCCCAAATGGCTAAGAGAGGGCGGAAATCTGGAGCCTATAGGACAATTCCATGTCCTATGACTGGTTGAAATCCGACCAGTCATGGGACAACCTCTATTTCATGCTCCAAAATTATTAAGACTTCAAACTTCCCCATGTCAAGCCTTTGGAAAATCTTCCAACACATCCTCCTCTTCAAATGCTTGCCTTTGAAAGAAAATCAATCCTTGTATAGACCTGTAGGCTCCCCTAAGTAAATTCTGAGATTCCGGTTCTTGGAGTGAATGCCAACTCGCTGCTTGTCAAGAAGATCATGCCAACTTCCTTCCCACTTGGAATACTAAGAGAATGGACTAAAAGAAATCCCCAACCAAGCATGACTTGCTTCCCAATCCAATTCTGATATAATACTGATCTGCATTCAGTGTGGAAGAAAATCACATATCAAATGGTGTAAGAAAATTGAATCAAGACTTCCTTCTTATACACCTTGCTTCCCATTCCCAAAGAAGGCTGACTTGTATTGTCCTTGGACAAATAAAACATGAAATATCCCTCTTCTCGCCCAAGGGAAACATAAAAGACTACTCCACCAAGGACCGAAATCTACCAAGCAAACACCTAAACCTCTTTGCCATAGCTCTAATATCTCATTCAAAAGCCTTGGAGGGGAGCGGAAATCTGGGATATATAGGACAAACCCCTGTCCTATGACTGGTCAGATTCCGACCAGTCTTGGGACAACTTCAAAACATGCATGAAACCCGAGTTCCCAACTCCTAGTAGCCATCAATGTTCAACATACCCCTTGCTTCGGTTCTAACGCTTCGTTGGTTCTCCTCGGGCTGCTTGGAGTGATATCACTTCGACCTTCAATATTTCCAATTGATTTTCCTGTGGTTGTGCTTGCTCCTCATTCCCTTCCATGGTGATAATATTTTGGATAATGGTATCTGCCATACTTATTTTAGCTCTCTCACCTTTCAAACATTCCCATTTTGTGTGACCTAGTCTTTACAAGCCTTGCACCGTTCAACCACCTCTTCCACTTCAATACTATGTTCCCAGACCCCGACATTCGACACCAAGTCGATACTTTTAGGAAGGGGAAAGCTGGGGGTCCAACTTATGCACAGTCTAGCGTACATGTTGAAGTCCTTCTTCTCCACTTCTTCACCGACCTTCAGAAACCTTCCCAAAGTGTTCCCAATCTTCCTTAGATTCTCCTCCTCTCAATACTCAAAGGGTAAGTTATACAACCTGATCCAGACCGACACTTCCTCCACCTGGGTTGTTAATGGGTTAAAGTTGGCCTCCCAATCTTTGATATAAAAGTCCTTCCCTCCCATCATATGAGGACCGTTGTCCAATACCCACTATTTTGCCTGACCCATTTCATAGATTACTAAAAATAATGCATTGGGTAGGGTTTTTAACTCTACTTTGAAAGGCCAAGAATCTTCACACCATTTCTCCACTTTTGATACTGCTGGCCATTTCCCCACCCATTTAAAAAACAACCCTTTCTCTTTAAGCCAAGAAACAACACCATTCCAACATTCACTGCACACACTTACAGACACATTACCCGATTTTTTCAAGAACATTGCATACCTTTTTACAGGGTTTCTACTACCTTTTGTAATGTCTCGATTGTTATGTTGCTCCTTTGACTTCTAGATCTTTTTCTCCACCTTCTGCTAATCCGTCTCCTCCTCCTGAAGTTTCCCGTTTCCACGATCATTCTTGGTCCAATCTCTGCTTCTCTCTGCCACATATGGGATGAATCTGTTGTGTTGACAAAAACCAAACCCGTGTCCCCCGTATTCCAAAGAATCTAACAGCCGAACTCTTCTCGGCGATTTCCATGAAGAATTGGGCAGAAAAGACCGGTAATGAGGATCGTCCCGATCTCCCCATGTCTAGCGAGAAGCACGTTTGCCTGCAACTTCCTTCCAACAACTCCTTTCTCCCATGATGCAAATTATTTAGTTTAAAAAATGTCTTTTTAGTTACTTTTTGATGCTCAACACCTTTGGGTACCTTGGGTATGCCTAGGATGCCTGGTTACGCACCCTGGGCACACCTAGGTGTACCATCAAGTGAACCCATACCTGGACTTACCTGGTATGGGTGTGCGGTAGGTTATGGGCAATACTTGGTAACTTAGATAATTTCTTCTCCATTACTAGTTGATATCCTTCACCTTTTTCCTCACCCTTTGTCATGTCATGAATAATTGGAATCAAAATGAAAATACAAAAAGTTACTCCAAAGCCCATGTTTTTCATTTATAAGTTTGGTGAATAAGCTTTACACTTTAGTTTGCATTTGAATATTAGACTTTTTAAGTTTTAAAGTTTTTAATATTTTTAATTGTTAAAAAGTTTTAAAATTTCAATGTTAGACTTTTTGTGTTACTTCTTAGTTTTTAATATTTAATATTTTAACAGTTTTAGTTTTTTACTTTTTAAATTGGAATTTAATATATAGACTAATTTAAAAGAATTCAAAATTTATTATTATATATTTCAGATATAAAGTTCTAGCAAATTTTATATTTTGGATGTCTCCCAAGTACTTGTATCCTTTTAAAAAAATGACATAATTGGTACTTGTAATGTCAAGCATACTAG
Organism: Thuja plicata; assembly: GCA_018584345.1. Taxonomy (NCBI): domain Eukaryota; kingdom Viridiplantae; phylum Streptophyta; class Pinopsida; order Cupressales; family Cupressaceae; genus Thuja; species Thuja plicata. The sequence goes on from MU226492.1 coordinate 3,255,087, forward strand.
TACCATCTCTTGGCAACACTTGTGAATTTAAGCTTTTGTGTGAGAGAAATCGAGTACTTGTATTCTTTTGCTTACATGTTATTTGGTTATTGTACTTTGGATGCTGTTGCAAGCGGAATGGATTTTGGTTGGGTAGTGAGCACTAATTCAAGAGCAGAATGGCCAAGGCATGACCTTGTTGCTTTGGACATAGTTTCCATACTTAGATTCATTTTAGATTTGATAAACCAAAAATATTTATCTTAAAAAATATAAATTTTATGCAAATTTCAGTTACAAAATAGTATCGAATGAGTCTAGTGGGCTTTAGGGTTGTGCTTGTAATGGAGTGAGGGGTAGCAGCCCTTGTGGGGGTCTATCAGTAGCAGCCCTTGTGGGGTTGAGGGATAGTGCCCCTCATGAGGGTTTGGAGGTAGTATCCTTAGTGCAGTTGAGGGGCAATGCCTCTTGTAGGGCCTTGCCCCTAGACCACACAAACCTTCATGGCACATGTCATTTTCATAATTTTAAGAAGTAAAACAAACTAGGTTTTTTGAGTATGAAATTGCCTTTTTCCCCATTTTTCTCGTCTTTTTTTCCTTGTGCTCTGCAAGTTTTTCACTCTAACTCATCGAGTACTCGCTAGAAACTTGCCTTAAACTTGAAGGATACTTGTCACAACAAGTCAGCGAGCTTTTCTTGCAAAAACTTGGGGCAAAAATACTTGCGATGACCTTCCAATTAGTTAAACTATGCCCTCTAGAATCCTTATGGGCATGTCCAAATGCACCCACAAGGTACCTAGAGCAGCATGGTTATGCTTGGCTCGTCCAGTAGCACCGTAAGCCTAGACACATTGTTGATGGGAAAAAATGATTTTGAAACATTTACAAATATATTTTAATAACAAAAAAACCCGAATACATTAGTGACAACCCTAAAAGTTACCCCTAATTTTTTGCTATTCCTTCATTTCAAAATCACGAAGGACAAAAACAACCAATATCATTTCAGATTGCCATTTTGCATTTGCAAACCTTGCTAGTTTTTTCAAGGTTGTAGGATTGCAAATGTGCTACAAATGTTTGCTAAGTGCCATGGGAGGGAATTATTTTGCATAGATTAGGGTACGCTAATGCACAGTTCTGTGTACACTAATGTACTTGAATGCCAAAATCAAGGTTCTATGTGTGATCTTCGGTTCTTTGCCAAATTCTGTATTTGTGACTTTCAAAGAGCAATTTGTTCTATGGTTGGTCTTTAGTTCTATGCTAAATTCTGTATACTTAGTTTTGGAAGGGCAATTCGGTTCTATTTTTGGCTCTTGGTATAGCTATAATAAAAAATAGAAGTCAATGTGAGAAAAAATCTACATTTATATAGATTGCAAGTGAATTCATTTAGCAGTCTTGAATGGAATTCTTATTATTGAATGTTGTGTTCTCTAACTAACAATATAATTGTTCATTCACTTATAGGAAATCCAACCTGCTACATCTTGATGGATGGATGTATTCAAGAACTTCACTGGTTTAAACAACGCTATGGCTCTTGGTTTCTTGGTGAATATGTTTGTGAAGGTGTTCACAGTTCTTGCGAAAGGCCCTTTTTTTCTTTGAATAGTGGCATTTATATTCTTATTAATCTCATCTTATAGAATTTTTATTCCATGATTGCAATTACATTCATAGGTTTGATGTTTTGTGGGTTTTGAATCCTATAAGATAGGCAAGTTTTCATCAAGCATTATTTCCCTTTATATTTGGCTTTTATTTCATTTGGATCTTGACAAGAAATTGGATATTAGATATTTGATAAGAATTTTGACTATCTTATGGTGTGATTAGATGGAAGCCTCTATGTTGCAACGCCAGTAGATCCCATCTTCATTGTTTTACCACTTTTAGATCAAGCTCGGATGAAGGTACGTTAGTGCTTGTTACAATTTGACTATGTATTGTTGGATAATGATTTCCATGGGTACAAATATACATGGATTTATGTCACAAAAGTTCTCCTTGATAAGATAATAGTGAAAACTTTCCTCAGCTGGCAAGTACATAATTCTCCTTTTCTTCTAGGAATTTCTAGGACATCATCTCAAAATGTTAAATTCATAACTCATTTTTTAAATTCTAAGTATTGCTTAATGCAAACACTATCCTTCTAAAATGGTATGAAGTTGAGATTTGCCTACACAGCCTTTGTGCTTATAAAAAACAAATAAATTACATTTCACATATGTAAATCAATGTAGAGATAATATCTGTAGATTAGCTTAGCTATTGCCACAGTGGGATTCTCTCCATCTGTTAGAAGAAAACCTACCTGAATGCCTCGTGTGTGTTTCATATTGCTTGATTCGTTGTGTGTGACTATTTATTTGTCTTTAGATTGAATTTTTTATAAAACTTAGATTCTTTTGCTTGGTTGTGTTTTTGTAGTCTTCATGCATCCCCATTAGTATCTTCTTTCTTTCTTTCATATTTTCTTCAGAAAAATAAGTATGCTCATATGTCAAAGAGCTTGGATCGTCTGTTTAAACTTGTGCCTCTACAACATTCATCAAATAGCTTAACCAATAGGAAACATTTATTTTATGTTTAGTGGCCTTTATTCTAACTGTTCTTTTCTTCTTTGAAGATATGTATTCTATAGCTTTGTACATCTCAAAGTTGACAAACTCAGACTTGGTAGGCCAAAGATTTGCAACTCAGCAAAAGCTTGTCAAAACTTGGTAACTTAAAAATACTAAATTTGTAAGAAAAGCGCAAATTTTATATAAAATGTAGTGTCACAAAACGTATCAAATCAGTTTTGCAGGGGCTTGGGGCCAATGTCCCTAGTGGGTTTTCTTTAGTGCCCCTTGCGAAGAATTGTATTTTCACAAGAATAGTTATCATAGAAAATTGTGTTTTAAGTGTTTATGCCATGTAGAATTATTTGTTCCATGTTCAACAAGCTTTTTGTAGGGATTTGTTGAGTACTTGTGCATGTTCACGCAAAAAGCTGATTGATGACTCTACAAAATTAGTTGACAAGTTCACTTTACAAAAACTTGGGACTTCAGAAAACTTGTGAGTACTTGTTGACTTGGTGAGCAGTTAAGCTATGGTACACATCAATGATATCTATTAAGAATCGAGCTACACTCGAACCTTTCTATATGACTTCTATAGCTAATGTTTATTTTTCACTTCTCAACAATATCTACATTAAGACTCAAGATACACTCAGACCTATCGCTCCTTGAGTCAACATTGTGCAATGACTCACTTGAGCCAGACCTAATATTCAAACTTTTTGCTTTGTTTTGCCAAGTTGTTTTTTCCTATCGTAATAGATAATGTGTGTGTGTGTGTGTGTGTGAGAGAGAGAGAGAGAGAGAGAGAGAATTTGAATGTATTCAGATGGCAAGGCCATATAGTTCTCAAGATGGAGATCTATGTTTGAATACCTGTAATTACATTTAAAGGTGGAATTCCAGGTGGTGACTACTTGAACTTTCATTGTGGCTTCTAAGTTGTTTAAAGTTGAATAGAGTGGATGTTGTGTGAGGGGAGTCATTTCCCTTTTTGGCCTCCACCATTATGGGACAGATTAAAAATCTGAAAAATACATTAAATTTTCTGATAAAACAATGCAAATATCATCCCAATTCCCACGTAATAGTGTGATTTCAAAAAAATTAAAAATCATGTTTTAGAATAATTAGATATCAATGAATACATTCACTTCATGTACATATATATAATTATAATTTAATTGCTGGGTTTTTCTACCATGTCCTAGTGTGAGTTAGAAATCAATATTAAATAATTGTGTTCACAACCCACCTTTACCAAACCCATCACCCCTTATGAATGTATTACAAACAATAGTTAGAATAAAAACTACAAAATATTTTCCCAATGCACCCCAAGTGTCTAAGGATACTTTCCAAGGATGTTGGAACCATGTCAGAATTTACAAGGTAGATGGCACCTTAACCGTAACATTTTTCCACTTGACATCATACATTCTAAATACACCCTTAGGAATGACAAACAAGAGAAACACATCCCTTAGCCATCCATGTACCATCTGAATATTCATCATGCTCTCATGCTCCAACAAGACATCTGCAAGAGCAATGATGATAATCATCACCAAGCAAAAAAATCTCACATACTCCAACATGCCACATATGGAAGAAAAAGGAACATGCCAAGGTGAACCTTATTAACTGTCTTTGAATCTTACACCAATCTTTACATGGACATAAGCATCAGATTCACATGATAACAATGGCTCCGAGTTATTGCCATGTTCATATCACGTGGAATAGCAACCACAACAAATTCAAATATGTCCAAGCTAACCATACCTCAAGCCAAGGTATACTATCATAATAAAGCTTCATGCCATTAACATATTAACTCTAAATTTGCAATCAAGTCTCTGTATATCCAACCTATCTCAATGCAATATGAATATACCAATTCACAAATGACCAGAGACAAGACCAACTAACAATGTTTACATCGATACTGAAACAATCTTGTGGATATAGATAGTCGACATCTGAGTCATCTCACTATAATTGAATAGGTGATCAACCCACACAACCGCATAACCCATAGATCCAAACACTGAAACATGCAAATTCATTATCACATCAATGATTAGCAAACCAAGATTCAAAGAGGATAACCAGACATATATCTAGAAATTTCCACTACATGAGTAATGTCAAATCCGAAAATAGGTCAAAGCATATCAAGTGTATCTATAGTACTTCACATAGAGGATGTAGCTAATTCCTCTATCACAATCTCAAGGAAACATACACTAATTGGCAAATCCTGCAAATGAATATGCTGTAGTACATCTATTTCCAGTAGTCTCAATAGCTCTAGTTTGCAAATCCTGCAAATGAATATGCTGTGGTACCTCTATTTCCAGTAGTCTCAATAGCTCTCCCAAGTTCTTCCCACTCAACCATGTGAATACAAACATCCAAGAAGAAGAACAAGACCAAAGAGAGAAACTGCAAATCAAATCATATCCTTGTTTCACACTAACAAGTACCAAGTTGTGTCATTTAAGATCTCCTTCACATTCCCATATTGAAAGGTTATTAACTTCTAACATTCAAATCAGATGAAACATGGCAGCAATAGATGTAAACCTCTCACCTTGAAGGTAGATTAAACAAATCAACCATTCACACAACAAAGGGAATATGCCCAAAGCTACAAACTGTTTCCTGTACCTCTCCAAATAGCTCCTTGGAACTAGATCCATAGCTCAAGACCAACAACAAAAATTCATAGAACCATGCATCTTCTTCTCAACAAGTCCTCATAACTTCTATATTGAAGATCACACATAGGAGAAGATAAGATACAAAATAAAGAATGCATCTGATAACCAGGCGGGCAATGTCTCTCAGATCATTCACCTGTTGAGTAGACGAAGAGTGGGATACAAGTTTGTTATGAACACACAACACCAAGCAATCAAAGCTTATAATAAATGACAATCTTCTCTTCAGGTCCATAAAGGATTCACATCCATAACCAAGAGTAGGCCCATTGGTCTTTTTGCTGAATTCCTCATTAAAGAGTAACGATCTCAACACATGATCCAAACAATATGAGATCTCATTGCCTCACCCAAGTCTCTCTAGTCTCCATGAGCATCCATCAATCAATCCATGCTGACTTGAAATGCAACTCTGCAAAATCTTGAAGCTCCAAGCAAATGATTAATACTCAAAATCAAAGAGAACCAATAAGACCATTGTCAAAGTTCTAAGAAATAAGATTAGGAACATATCATGACATTATGATGTAACATCTCCTAAAAATATCATACGCTCCAAAGAACATATCATAAATTGAGACCTCTCCATAGACTCAAGAGTCCTCTATGGCAAACCAAGATGTCACCATCTCCAAAACACATGAATCTATCATCAAATGATGAATCCACATCACTGCCAAATCACCCACTGAGCTGTGTAATCGAGCTCTCCAAGAATTGTGATAACTATCTCCTAAGTGAAGATCATCTGTTGTGTAATGATCCTAACTGCACGTTATAAAATTTGTCTGTAATAAAGTTGGATTCCCGAAATCTGAACTAGTCTAGTAGGTTGTGGAGTGTAAATGCAATTGTTACTTCACTCAAACTTCGCAATACATGGAGGCAATGCAGTACATAAATTCACTAAGCTTCTAAGCGCTGAGTACATTCAGCATACATCCTTAACCAATAATAGACGTTGCAGATACAGTCATTCAATGATTTGGCATTGCAGTGATTTAATATAAAAATATAGTGTCGACCACATTCATAAATTGTATTGCAAGTTTAATCCAGACAAACAATATTACCAACGATAAAGCCTACAAGGAGATCTAGTAACAACATGCACCTTGTTATATGGCGTTTATTGCTGAACCTGTCTGCTGTTAAGGGTGCCGTGCTTGGTGGAAGCGAACACTCCCGGAATCTCACGTCCTCCTTAATAGCCGTGGCCTCTCAGTAAGCGTGGCCCGATAACCAGAGCCAAGGAGCCGACTTGCAGCCGAGCTGGAGTTACAAAGCTATTCTCCAGTGGTGGCTTCTCTGTGCTACCCGATGTGAACCGGGTGAATGCGGGTGGATGCTAGCCCCCGCAGCATTTCGGAACCGTGAGCGAGCTGTCTCCACTATCTTCTGACTGCCTGCGTTTTCTGTCAATGGTGTGAGGGAATGTTACACCCCGCGTTACCAGTCCATGCTACTAACATTCCACCATCAGCTCCAACAGTCCCACTGTCATTTAACACCCAACGTCAAGCAATTCGGCAGCTTTGTGGTTCTGAACCAGACTGCGCAGAGTAAACAGGAAGGATGTTTCTCCAATATGTGTCTGCAGTAGCATTCAATGTCCTTGCCAAAGGAGTCTCGCAGTCCCAAATACTTATGCTTTGACTGATAAACCACAATGATAGCAACTATGGAGATTGCTGATTAAATTGATATGCTATTTCAGTGATATTTGATCATCTACTTACACATTAAGCTCGAATATGAAATCTGCAGTGATTCCACCTCGTTGAAATGCTGGGGCTACGTCCAACCTTTCAATTCTCTCCTTAAGGGTTTGCGTCCTCAAGAAAGGTATAACTAGTCATGTGAGCAACCAGAATTTAATTTCTTTGTTTTATAATATCTCATGGTGCTTTTCCCAAAAAAGCTTTGTTTTTTTATAACCTCGAAGTGAGGGAAAAATCCACAACTTAAGCAATGTGGGATAAAGGTGCCCACTTAAGTTACTTTAAGTCACTTAAGTCACTTTTATAAAATAAAGTAACTTAAAGTCATAAAGTGACTTTATAATATCTTTTTATAAAGTAAAGTGACTTTACTTTATAAAATGAGCCCAAATAATAAAAGCTCGCGCACTGAAGCCTGTGACTGGCTGACATCCTCTGAAAGAAGCCTTTAGCCTATCCGGAAGGGGGAGATAGACTAACGAGGCGCCATACTGGCTTACTGCGGGATTGGGGACATTACATGTTGTCCCAACACAATCAAAGAACTCAACACCAAGAATGCTCTCAAAAGGAAGAGCCAAACCACAATCTCTAAACGAGGAATATACAACTGCACATCCTTTGTCAATAGAGCCAAAGATGTCAAACTGTCACTGCAATTTGAAGGCAGAATCCAAGAGCTCTACATGACACTAGGAACCATTGGAAAAGATCATCCATATTCTAATCAAACATTGGCCATGGCTCACTACACACTACAACAATAACTTAGAACCAAAATCTTGAAACGAAGAAGATAGAACACATTATGTAATTGCATAAAGCTCCCACTGGAAGTGATATTAAGTTATACATGGCATCATGAACAACATCATTACCTAAACTCTACTTAAAGCGAACAGACTTTATCATGCATCATAGTCTACTACTAAGATTCAAATGAACAACTATATCAGGTACTTCCAAAAAATCCTTTTCTCACTACAATCAACTTACCAATGGAATAATGGTGACTAACAACAAGGCCTACCAAAATGAATCCTCATCAGATAATTTCCAAGATCAACACATTCAACATCTTACAAGAGAAATCCATGGTCAGTGCTCCAATCTTAAATAAGTGAAAAATTCAACCCCAGATCAGTATCATGCATAACAAAGATAATCAAACATAAAATATGGATTTCCAAGATTCAAACACCAGAATCAACGATAGATCTGATTTGCGAAACAAACCCACTTAGGAGTGACCATAGATCAATAAGAACCTTCCAAGAAACCATGCAAACCTGTAATTGTCTTCATCCAAAACATTCGAAATACAGTCTTATCACAGATCTACATACCATAGATTTAAGTTAATATGTAAAACCTGCAAAACCTCCTCTCTAAATCTGAAATCCACTTAAACATCCAAACATTCACATCAAACACGTAAATTACTTGCGCCTGATTGTGTCTTCAGATAAAAGAATAGATGTTCTTTTCCTAAGAACGGATCAGGCAATTGCCGAGCTTCCATTGTTAATGGATTCACAACTTGAAACAATCCTTTAGTCTTATGTTGGTAAAGCAAAAGACCTCCACTTGCAGCTTTGAGAAGCCAAGAGGCAGAATCAAACATCTTCTTTTTGAACTCTCCACTGGAATTAAAGATCTCAACCCCACCATCACAGCTATCCATAACAAGCCACTGCTCACCATTCTTCTCATCCCACATTCTGTTAAATTGGGGAGAAGAGAAAATAATGGTTAGCCATGAATGACAAACATTTTGAGCTTGAAAAACACTAGGAAGAGGCAGCTTGGACAAGATTTCACCATTGATTTCCTTTGGAAGAAGTTCAAAATAATTCTCCTGTCCTTCCCTTTGTCTTTCCCCATTTGTTGATGCCTAGATCATAGATGCCATAGGAGTTACCCTTTCTTTTCCTCTTCCTTTCCCTATTTCTCTAGATTTTGAACAATGGAATAAGCACAAATCTACAAACCTAACAGCTGAAAACAAGAAAAAACTATAACCTGACAAGAAAGTTTAGTTGTCTAGAAGCTTAAAACATATGAAACATTATCAGCTCCACAACTCACAAAGAGGTTAAGGGCTTATCTTCCAGTGCTTTCATGTAACCATGGGCGAAAACCATGAACCCAACATATGCACCCCATTCTATTGTCCAAATAGTTGGTGTTTCTCTGTGTAACTCGGATGTCAATAGCCATCCAAAATGAACGCCTTTTCATTGCACATGACAACAAGGTAAAGGAACAAAACCACTAAACAAGAGGATACATATATTATCAAACAAAAGCTCCAGGTTACCAAAATATAACCAACTCCATGCAGATCCATAATCATGAGCTTTCGATGCCCAACATAGATCACATTGACAATATCCATGGTTTCCAATCTCACAAATCTGCAAAACAAAGTTAACTTGCGCAACATTCGTTGTAGTCCTATAAGCCTTTCAACAACCTTTAATTCCTTCTAATAGATTCCCACAAGTTTTCTAAGCTACGAAATAAAAAATAGAGGAATACTCGTAACCAACTAACCATCAAATTTGATAGCAAATGTTGGGAAATAAATAGGCTTACCAAAGATTGTGAAGATCAATCTCTATCCAATAAACCAATGAAAGGACAATATTCAAGGCTTGAACAACTACAACATGAAAATCTTAAACTTATATGCAAATCTAAAAATTAATAATCTTTAATGTGGAAATCTATGTGTTGGTTCTTTTTCTTGCACTCTCCTTTCCTAGATGAGATTCTGAGACTAGGCTGTGGGATTAAAAACCTAGGACACAAACTCAACACCCTCAGCAGAAAGGAGACAAGAGAAAGCCAACATTAACAAGGTTCAAAGACCTTCTACACTTTGAGCTCCACATCACTCAGGCGGGTATACCTTATCTGCACACACATAACCCCTTGTGTCAAACAATAGCTTGCAGATATATAATTGTGGAATAGCTTATAAACCTATAGGTAACATATACCTCAATGTTTTTACCAAGTCTTATGCAGTATCCCACTTGCATAAACTATGTTTGAAAACCAGAACTACTCTAACTTCTTCCTACCAACATGAAGGGAAAAGATTTTCATTGATGTATTGATTAATGGATCCCTGAAATACCCCAGATCCCACATAGACCAGTGCCTTATCCAAAGGGTAGCAGAGTCAAGCACAACAATGCAAAAGGATGATTATGAACGAAGAAAACAACACAGTCTAATATGTCTAAAATGCCTTACATCTGACATCCTATTAGTCAAGTTCTACTTGTGGATCCACCAGTGTGTTCAAATATGCAACTACCTATTCAAAGTATTTAACCCTCCCCTTGGAAGAGACCCTGGAATAGACAATACATTAATCAACATACTGCTGAAAGACAAGCTTGAAATATCCTTAATACCCCTAGCTCATACATATTTGAAAACAAATGCCAAACCACAGTTATCCTTTAAATAACTCTATTGTAGATCTACAATAGACAAGACCAAAACACCCTTGATACCTTAATCTATGTGATTCAGAAAGCAAAATGGAGACAACTTGATAACAGTATGACAACATTGAAGTTTCATTCATAAAACTAGCTATTACAATTCATGCTCTTCTCTGAAACCAGAAAGAGATCAAGAACACCCTATATGCAGAGAAAAGGAAAAACATTTACAGAGGAACCACACTTGGAACTTGCCCTGAATTTTTTACAAAGAAATCGGAACCCTAACAACAGAGAAAAGAAAGGAACTTATAGAAGAAGGAAACTCTGAAAGTGATATCCTCTTGACATCTGTCCCTCAAAGAAATTTGATTCTGCACCGACCTTCTTTCCTCCAAACGACTTGATCCTTCTTCAAAAGATCCAAACAAGAATCTGATCTGCAAAATTGAACAAAACCCTAAGTCACCACCATTCGACATAAATGAAGCCACCGTCATCAAACATCTATCCTTTCAGCACCCTACGACTTCATAAATACGACCCAAAAGATCAGATTGATTCATTTACTTCTCTGCTACTTGGAACGCGACGCCATGGCCAGAAAACCCAGAGAAACATTTAAATATTCAAATATCGGTTGCAACGGTTACACCTGGCGCGGAAAACACTATCGACGATCGAGATCAAACCTTATCTTCAACTTTAAAACACCACCATCGATCCACTTTTAAAAGCACCTGTGAGCACAATGGTCCCATATGACATCCTTCATCAACCTTGACACGCGTCACCTAGGCGCGATGCCTCAAAGACTAAATATCGCTCATCTCCTGATTAGGGCATTACGTCCAACTGACACGTAGCCATCTCTGATCGTGGGTCCGGGTTTTCAAAGGACAATAAAGGTAAAGCTGTTCTGTTTTAATCGTGCGGTTTGTCAAAGACAGATAATGTTAAGGTTTGATCTTGGCCGTAGATGGGAAATTCCGCACTAGGTGTGACTGTTAATTAGATTGTTTGAATTTTAAAATGATTTCCATAGGGTTTTGAAGCGGTGGCTCTGCGATTCATGCTGTTGATAATAAATAGATGAATCTGATTTATTGGGTTATTTTTATACAGTTAAGGGATGCCGCCAAGACGAAAATGTGATGGCTTTGAATGTTTTTATGATGCATTTATGATGAGAAGTGATTTTTGAGGGTTTTCTGACTAGATTTGCAGATCTTTTAAAACCTTTAGTCGCTTCCCTGACCATTCTGCTTTAATGAAGGCTTGGTTCCCGAGTCTTGGTGGTTGTGCAGATCGGATTGTTTTTTGGATCTTTTGAAAAAAGATCAGTTGTTTGGAGGAAAGGTCGGTGCAGAATCAGATTTCATGGAGGGACATGTGTCCAGTGTATATCAATTTTAGGATTTCCCTCTTCTATTTATTCCTTTCTTTTCTCTGTTGTTAGGGTTCCGGTTTTTTGTAACTCAGGGCAGGTTCCAAGTGTGGTTCCTCTGTAGATATTTTTCCTTTTCTCTGCATATGGAGTGTTCTTGATCTCTTTCTAGTTTCAAAGAAGAGCATCCATTGTAATAGCTAGTTTTATGAATGAATACTTCAGTATTGTTGTGCTGTTATCAAGTTGTCTCCATTATGCTTCCTGAATCATAGAGACTAAGGCATCAAGGGTGTTTTGGTTTTGTCCATTGTTGATCAGCAATGGAGTCATTTAGAGGATGACTGTGATTTAGGATTTGTTTTTTTAGATATGTATGAGTTTGAGGTATTAAGGATATTGCAACTTGTCTTTCAGTGTTATGCAAAATCAAAGTAAAGGAAAAGGTATATTGTTTGTCACAAGGGGTTATGTGTGTATAGATAAGGTATACCTGCCTGAGTGATGTGGAGCTCAAAGTGTAGAAGGTCTTTAAACCTTGTTAATGTTGGCTTTCTCTTGTCTCCTTTCTGTTGAGGGTGTTGAGTTTGTGTCCTAGGTTTTTAATCCCACAGCCTTGTCTCAGAGTCTCATCTAGGAAAGGAGAGTGCAAGAAAAAGAACCAACAAATTGGCGACTCCGCTAGGGAGTAAGCATTTGAAATATGGCTACATTAAATCCCAAAATAATTGTTATATTTTGTCCCAGATTTGTCTGGGTGGCGACTCTGTGAACTCTGGTTGTTTTGTACCAGTGTAATTTTTGTAACCAGATAAGTTGTTATTTTCAAGATGAAGCCTCAAAGACATACCAGGGCTTACTCAAAGAAAAACCCCGAGGCTGCTCTACAAGGTGAACTTCCTAAAAATCCAAGGAAGAATTGGTCTAACAAAGCTAAGCCAGGTTATAATACATCATGGACTCCCAGGGGTAACAATTTGACCCCAGTTCCTGAAAATCTTCTTCATCCTCTACAAGTTCAGGATCAGGTAGCCAACCCTTGTTAAACCCTGTATTTAGCACTCCTGAAAATATATCTCAAGATAGAGGTGTTATTCAAACCCCGTATAGGAGGCTTGATGCGAATAGAGGGAGGAGTCAAGATTATACATGTAGTGGTATGTCCAGCTAGACTAAGGTATCCCCTAACTTGATGGACCAGCCTTGTCGTCCAGTAGGAAACCAAGGATTCCAAAATTTGATTGATCTGGATGATAGAAAAAGCTCTGATTCAAGTCAATATGATCCCGAGCTACGTAGAGAAGAGGTGCTGGCCCTGAGAAGAAGAGAGAGAGAAATCAGATCAGTTGTGGAAAATAGGAAAAAGGAAAGAGAGCAAGAAGCTCTGGAATTGTTATGTGAAAGGGATAGATTGTTAAGAGTCATGGCTCAACATGAGGTAGAAGATAAGGCCTTGATTGAGAAGTATAAGGGTTTGAATAAGGGGATCTTTGGGGATATGAGCACATTGAAAGAACAATCACAACAAAGTGAACCCCCTAAGAAGAAGGATGAGTTTGACAGAGAGGGTCCTGTATTAAGACAAGTATTGGATTTGGAGGTAGAGAGGCCTACCAAAGTACAACTTGGTTGTGATGTGCCAAATAGAGCAGATAAAATCACTCAAGAAAAGGGAAAGCATAAGACATCTGGTATTCATATTGAAGAGCCAAAACCAAAGGAAGTTTCTTTAAGTGGGATGTCACAGCTAGATCTTGAATTGGAGAAGGCAAGGAAGGTCAAGGAAGAGGCTGCCAAACAATTGGAAAAGGCTGAGTTGGAAGCAGCAGCTGCTGAGATGAAAAGGAAGATAGCCTTCTTAAATATTACTGCAAGTAATACTACAACAACAAGTGCTACACAAGTAGCTGGCTCTAGTCAAAGCAATCAGGCTTTGGGTCCAGCTCAAGGTGTACAAATTATTGGTGGTCACTCTGCTATTGCTGTATCAAACAACACAACAAATCAGGGAGTTGCAGTGGGAACAAGTGGAGCTCATGCTGCTGCAAATTTTCAGAGGAGATCTATCCATTTGGATAAGTACCGTCCATTGTTTTTTGATGGCATTCTTGGTCACCCAAATGTCATCCCAAATGAGGTAAGAGATAAAATCCCTAGGTTTAGTGGCAATAATACTATAACTTGTGAAGGACACCTTAAAGCATTCACTGACAAGATGACTGACTTCAAGATTGATTATGAGGATATGCTCGTGAAATTATTTGTTCAATCTTTAGATGAAGATGCTAGAGATTGGTATAGGAGTTTACCTGAAAATAGTGTAGCATCTTGGGATGAGCTTGTCAGATGTTTTAGGGAACAATGTCGTGAACATGTTAATTCAAGTTTTATGCTGAATGAATTTAATAATATTAAGAAGTTCCAAAATGAAAGTATGACAAATTTCAATAATGGGTTTCAAAAGGCCATGGACAAGTTATTTAAGGTCTTGAGACTAGATGAGGAAGTATGTTTAACTACATATTTCAATACTGTAGAAGGAAAGATGTCATACCTTTTAAGGGATAAGAATCCACGTAGTCTAAGGGATGCCTATAAAATGGCTATAAACATTGAAAGCAATAGACAAGCCTTAGGGAAAATGGGAAAGAGAGAAGATGGAAGGTTATGGAAGGATACAAAAGGACAAACAACTAAACCTGCCAAGGAGGAGGATAGGGTGGATAAATTGGTAAATGCAGTAAAAGACCTTACTGCCAAGGTTGATAAAAATGATAGTGCTTCTCATGACAATAGGTATCAATATCAAAGGTATGATAGATTCCCAAATTTGAGGGATATGTCATACAAGACAAATTGGAAAGATGACAAGCCTATTGTTGAAAATCAGGAGAGCCAGAAGACTAAAGAAACCCCTATCTTATATGTGGGTAATATGATTACCCAAGAACCCTCTCAAGTGGATCCTTTCTATGTAACTCTATTGATAAATGGTAAGCTTGTAAAAAAATCTATGATTTGTTCTAGTGCCGCTGCAAATGTAATGCCATATAGAGTAATGAAAGAATTGGGAATGGATGTAGACACTTGTTATGAAAGGTGTTATGCCATGGACAACAAAGAGGTCCCTATGGTTGAAACTTTGAAAGGAGTTGAGGTTAAGCTTGCTGTCTTTCCTGAGGCAACCTACAAAATGGATGTAGTTGTTGTAGACACCCAACCCCACTATGGTATGCTATTGTCTAGACAGTGGGCTGTAGCTGTTGGAGGTCATGTGCAATTAGACTTGTCTTATGCAACAATCCCAGTAAATGGGAATGAAGTAAAGTTGTATAGAGAACCATGACCACTAGTGACTGTTGGAAAGGTGCAAAATAATATGCTTAATTGTTGTGTGGATGTAGACATGGAAAACTTCAGAGTTGAGAAAATCTTTCCACAATGCAAAAATACTGATCTATTAGTTGGAGAGCTGAAGACACAACAAGGTGGCCTGTGGCAAATGTACTTTGATGGAGCTTATTCCAAAGAAGGACCAGGAGTTGGTGTTCTATTTATTTCTCCATCAGGTACTACTTTCAAGTACTCTTTCTTGTTAACTTTTCAGTGTACCAATTATACTGCTGAATATGAAGCCTTATTTTTGGGGTTAAATATTGCTACTAGAGATGGTATCAAGTGTCTAAAAGTTTTTGGGGATTTTGAGCTAGTAGTAGCACAAGTTAGATCCAAGTATGCTGTGAGAAATGATAGATTAAAATTGTACAAGCATGCTATTTGGGATCAAATTGAATTATTTGATGCCTTTAACATTGAATGGATAGAAAGGTCAAAAAGCATCATGGCTGATTTCCTGGCCAATGTTGCTTTAAAGAATGGTGATTTGACTTTGAGTGGGGTATCAATTGTGGAAGTTAAGAGTAGGCCAGTTGTGCCTGATAATGTTTACAACTGACAAGTTTTTGAGGATGATCAAGATATCCTTAGGTTTATCCAGTGCCTTGACCATTATGAAGGCCAACATGTAGATTGTAATGCTCTAGTTAAGGTGATTGATGGCTAGGATACTGTTTTTGGCAATGAGGTCGTCCAGTAAAGTTCTAATTAGATCCCTAAGGGGCTGATAGAACTAGAAGCATTGTTCAGTGATCAAGATGATTATTTGTCAAATAGGAGCAGTGCTAAAATCGAGGATCTGGAAGAAGTAAATCTGGGATCAGAAACAATACCTCATATGGTATATATTGGAAAGAAGCTAGATTCCCATGTTAGGGCAAATCTGATAAAATTGTTAAGAAAACACAAGCATGTGTTTGCCTAGTCATATGAAGACCTAAAAGCCTATAGGGAAGACCTTTTCCAGCATGAGATCCCACTGAAATCAGATACCAAGTCATTTAAATTTTAGACAAGAGCAGAGACCAATCAACCTATTGTTAGCCCCCAAGATGCAACAAGAATTAAAGAGGTTGAGGGATGCAGGAATTATTGAACCCATAAGACATTCAACCCGGGTTTCCAATTTGGTCCCAGTAAGGAAAACGAATGGTGATATAAGGCTTTGTGTTGACTTTAGGAATTTGAATATTGCATCTTTAAAAGACAATTATTCCTTGCCTAACATGGAGGCAATGTTGCATAAAGTTACTGGTTGTGATTTATTGTCAATGATGGATGGTTTTTCAGGTTACAATCAGTTATTAGTAAAGGAGTCAACAGTTTAAAACTGCATTTACTACTCCTTGGGAGACATGTGTATATTAGAATGCCATTTGGTCTCATGAATGCAGGAGCAACATTCCAAGGAGCTATGGATGTTGCTTTTAAAGAATTTGTTGATTTATTCATGGTAATTTATCAAGATGATTTGACAACGTATTCCAAGAAGGTAGAGGACCATTGTGGTCATTTAGAAAAGATTTTTAACAAGGCTTTGGAATATGGTGTTTCTTTGAATCCTAAGAATGTCAGTTTGCTGTAACAGAAGGAAAGTTGCTGGGACATATTGTATCAAAGGAGGGAGTGATGATTGACCTAGAAAGGATAGAAGCAATTCAGAAGGTCATTGCTCCAAAGAATGTTAAGGGAGTACAATCTTTCTTAGGAAAGATTAATTTTGTGAGGAGGTTTATTGCTAACTTTGAATAAATTGTTAAGCCTTTAATACTTTTTTTGAAGAAGGATGCAAAGTTTGAGTGGGATGAAAAAGCACAATTTGCTTTTGAGAAAATCAAGAAGGCAATTCAGGAAGCACCTGTTTTGAGGTCTCCTGATTACAGTAGGCCATTTTCATTATTTTCTTTTGCATCCTTTCATACAATTGCTGTTGTGTTACTGCAGAAGGATGAAGAGGGGTATGGACATCCCATTGCATTTTGCAGTAAATCTCTCCAAGTTGCAGAGTTAAACTATGAGATGATGGAAAAACAAGCATATGCTCTGGTTAAAGCTGTGAAATCATTCAGACCTTATTTGGTTTGTGCTAAAGTAATTGCATATGCGCCTCATGCAGCAATCAAAGACATTCTTAACCAGTCAGAGGTTACTGGCAAACGATGCAAAGGGATCAACAAGATTCAAGAGTTTAATTTGGAAGTCCATATTACAAAATTAGTACGAGGATTAGGCTTGGCAAAGCTTATGACTGAAGAAAATATGGATTTGGTTCAAGTAAATAATGTGGGAGTACAAGATCTAACAATGACTAGTATTGAAAGACAACCCTGCTATGTTAACATTATATATTTTCTCAAAAATGCCAAATGCCCTGAGACTGTGACTGATAATCAAAAATGAACCCTCAGGTTTCAAGCCCAAAAATACACATTAGTACAGGGAGATTTATATTGGAAAGACAAAAATGGTGTATTTTTGTTGTGCTTAGATGAATGACAGGCTGAAAAGGTTTTAAAAGAGATGCATGCTGGTGTATGTGGTGGACATTATTCTGCCAGGATTACTGCCCACAAGGTCCTGAGGGCTGGTTATTTTTGGCCCCGTTTATTTAAAGATTCTTTCAAATTTGTACAAAAGTGTGAAGCATGTCAGAGATTTGCTTCCAAGCTAAAGTATTCAAGTGCTTTGTTGTTAAATCCAGTAGTGGCTGAGGCACCTTTTGCCATGTGGGGGATTGATTTTATTGGGGAGTTTTCAGAAAAATCTAGTGGTGGACATAGTTGGATATTGGTTGCCATAGATTACTTCACAAAGTGGATAGAGGCAATTCCTACCAAGAAAGCAACTAGTAAGGTTGTAATTGAGTTTATGATGGATAATATTTTGACCAGATTTGGTGTCCCTGTGAAATTGATAATGGATAATGCTATGTGTTTCAGGTCAGAAGAGTGTAAGGAATTTTGTGATGAATGTGGAATTGTTATGTCATACTCTTCCCCATACCACCCACAAGCTAATGGACAAGCAGAATCCTGTAATAAGAGCATTTTGTAGATTCTGAAGAAAACTCTAGAAGCAAATAAAATAGCTTGGCATTCTAAGTTAAAACTAGCTTTATGGGCTGATAGAGTAACTGTGAAAAAGGCTACTGACAAGTCCCCTTTTGAATTGGTGTATGGTATGCAAGCCAGATTACCATTAAATAATTTACTTCCTGTTTATAAATTTATTGAGGATGAAGGGTTGGAAGTGAATGATGCCATCCATAACAGAATGGTCCAATTGATTGAATTGGACAAAATCAGACGGGAGGGACAGAAGAAAAACTTGAAAAGTCAACAGAAAATGAAATATCTGTTTGATAAGAGAGCTAGAAACAGAAAATTTCAGCCAGATGACATGGTGTTGCAGTGGAATACTAAAGCTGAAGACAAAGGAAAACATAAAAAGTTTGAATCCTTATGGTTAGGGCCTTATGTTATTCATTAGACACATGGTAAGGATTCATATTTTTTGAAAAATCTGGATAATGAGGTATTGGAATGCCAGTGCATGGATAGTTCCTAAAACCTTTCTTTAGTTGAGTTTCTTTCCATGCACAATAGTCATGTATATATGTAGTTGGCTTTAGGTGTGTTTGCTTTTTGTAGGATGTACATTTGTATATATTCCTGTGTTTTTTGCTGTGGGGTTTTGTTCTTGTCCCTTGGTCTGCTTTTCCCAGAGTTCTAGATTCTTGCATTGATCTTGCAATCAAGCACCCTCAGTCAGAGCCATTGTTGGTCATAGATTTTCCATTTGGTCATGTTCTGGATCTGGTTAGGATTGCAAAAGGTTTTACCTGCTGCTAAGTCTTTCAAATTTTCATGATGTTTAGGCCTGGTTATAAAACCCTAGTGTCGCTTGTAAGACCCTTGGTATAAAACCCTAAGTCTCCTTCGTGCCTGCTATAATTTTGCATTACTTTTTGGGTCAATTAAGTTGTTTTTACCATGGGTCTTAAGTTGTCGAGCGGGGCCATTTCTTTTATGTCCTAAGTCCTAGCGGGTATGTATTAATTTTTCCCTACGTCTTATTTTTCCTAAGTTACTTTATGGTTTGCATGTGTCGTGCAAGTCCTTTTTGATCTAACGGCTGGCGCATTGCCTTGATCGCAAGATGAGGTGACATTATTCATTGAGGCATTGCGCCTATGCGACACCTGTCCTTTCCGGATCATGAGGTCAACGTGTTCAAAGCCAGCGGCGAGGATATTGCACCGTTAGAACAGTTTTCATCGCACGGTGGGTGTGATTCCGCGATCAAAAGATGCAGCCTATTTACTCCTTCACGGCTTCGTGCTGCAACACGTGGAAAGTGGCCGAGATAAAGGTAAAGTTAATGTGTAGACAAGATCTTTTGAATCTGACGGTGGGCGTGATCCTGTAAAGATCAAGATGCACGTTAGTTATTCTGAGGCATTGCGCCTGTATGACACGTGTACGTGGCAGGGCTAGACTGTGGTTGAAGGTAAAGTAAAGTTCAGTCAGATCAGATCAGATCAGATCGTTTGGCTGACGCTATCCTGTAAAGATCAATGTGCACGATGATTACTCATCAAGGCAACGTGCCTATGTGACACGTGGAGATAGTGGGACATGGCCGGAAGAAAGGTAAAGGCAAAGCATCGAGCATGTTGAGTTTGATCTGATGGCTGTCTCAATGCCTTAAAGAAAAGATGTGGTGAAGTTATCCATTGCGGCATTGCGATTGTTCGCCACGTGGCTTTCTCAGATCGTGGGTTCGGGACTTTGGAAAGACATAAAGGTAAAGCAGATATGTTTTAATTGTGCGGTTGGCACGTTGCCTCAAAGGAAATTTGCACGATAGATATTCTTCAAGGCATCACGCCTTGTTGACGCGTGTCCAGATCTGATCTTGGCTCGCGGGTGTTTTAAAAGGAGACCGACGACCACGTTTTTAAGTGAAGTTATGGTTTGATCTGGGTCGTCGATGGTATTTTCCGCGCCAGGTGTAACCGTTGAAATCAGATTTTTGAATATTCAAATATTTTTCACAGGGTTTTGAAGCGGTGGCTCTGCATTTCATCCTGCTGGTAATAAATAGATGAATCTGATTTACTGGGTTATTTTTATCTAGTTAAGGGATGCTGCCAAGACAAAAATCTGATGGTTATGAATGTTTTTATGTTGCATTTATGTTGAGAAATGATGGTTCAAGGTTTTTTTTATCAGATTTGCAAACTTTTGTAGCCCTTGATCGACTCCCTGTCATTTCTGCCATTATTTTGGATCTGTTCCCGAGTCTGGTGGCTGGAGGATTAGATTTCCTTCGAAGACATACATTCCCTGATGAGTTGAGACAAATAGAGACATTCCATATTCCTTTGCTAACAGAGACATTCCATATTCCTTTGCTAGGGAATGTTCTTTAAGATTTAAGATAACTGGCGGCTATAGATCAGATTGTGCAAAATGGATTGATGACAGAGTTTACTTCTGGTTGAAGGCAGGGTAGTTGAAATGAGTTAATGCTTTTAATGGCTTGAATGACCTAGTTGTTGGTCTTTTTGCCCTAAAATGATCCGAAGCTTGTTGCAATTCTTGTTCTATAAAAGGATTTCCAAGATCATTTTGAAAGGATGGGATTTTTATGCCACAAAAGGCTTGTAAAGCTCTGCATATTGAGATTTAAGACTATCAGTGGTCTCCTTGGCTCTGATTTTATATGTATCTGATGTTTTGATATCAATATATGTCTGTATTTCCTGCTATATGTTTGATCTTATTGAATAGTTGTCTTTGTTCAAGCTTTTGTACTCATTTGGATTGGTTGTTAAGGATATCTCAGTCCATCACTTTGTAAGGCAGAGTGTCTAACTGGTTTAGGGTTTCTTTCAAGGAGAGAATTAAAATCCTTAAGGTAGTTTCAGTGAGTAAAGAGTTGTAATGAATTTGATGGTTATTTCTGTTTTCAAGAGTGTGAATTGATTGTGTAAGGCATAGTCGGATTCAGTGGTCATTTGCAGGTTTTACATTTGATGTATCTTGTTATTAAAGGTCTTTTCATTTAAAGTGACTCCATACCCATTGGATAGGGCACTGGTCTAGTATGTTAGAATGTGTGGTTCTCATCAAATCTTTATAAAATCCGTTAGCATTTACATGTTTATGTTACATCCACTATGCCTGCCAGTTTATGATACTATTGAATATTAAAGGCAGAAGTTTGGTACACCCACCTGAGCTTGTGGAGCTCGAAGTGAAGGAGGATTCAATCCTCGTTAATTGGACTTGTTCTTGGCATAATCAGGATTTGGGTTGCATAGAGTCAAGCATTGTTGCTGTATAGGATTCTGCAAGAAAAAGATCCAACACTATGGATAAATTCTTCGTAATGATTCTGAATTTCAGCATACATATCATGCTTGACAATCCTATCTTATATGAACTTATAACAGTAATACTAATAAATAAAGAATAACATCACCATGGGATAGCATTGATGAGGCACAAATCAGCAACATAAGAACACTACATAATATAGTATTTATTTGGACATTGTGGAGAAACCCTTGCAGGAAAAAACTCCACCAAAAAGAGAGGCCAAGTGTTTATTATCAACAATAAATGTGATTAGAATACATTCACTTCCATTCTCCTCTTTGCCTCCAACATTGCAGCACATATGCACCTATGAACAACCTCCTTTGTCCTCCACCTATCCTTGTTCCTGCAAATTAGACTCTACATTTGAGTGTTCTTCAGTGCACTGTGCATTCTACATGCAAAGAGCTGAATTTATTAAATAGCAAAAGCTCCAAAACCACCAATAAAGGTTTCCAAAGAAGACTCTTCATTCCAAATGACCACAACCCTTGAATTAGCTCCACGGAAGTTGAAAGGACACCGGTTTTGGCTCCAATACTTTCCCTCCAACTTGGGCGCCCAAACTCGCAAGATAAACATTATATTAAATGTAATAAATGATGGAATTTCAAGAGTCTTGTTGCCTCTTTCTAGGCATCCACTTGTGGGGAAAACAATATTAATAATTGTGTTCACAACCCACCTTTACTGCTGCTAGTGGAACCCATCAGCCCTTATGAATGTATTGCAAATAATTGTCAGAATAAATATTACAAAATATTTTCCCAATACACCCTAAGTGCCTAGGACACTTTCCAAGTATGTTGGAACCATGTCATAACATTTACAAGGTAGATGACACCTTAATCCTAACATTTGAGACTTATTGATAAGCAACACTCAAATTACGTTCAACAAATGTAGATTCATTTTGGAAAAGCTAATCACCTGCTAGGAAGTTATGGATTGGGCTAAAGCCTCTAATGTAAATATTGGCATATTTTTGCTTGATTTTGAGAAGGCCTATGATAGGGTTGAATGGTCCTTTGTTTTCACGACTCATGAAGCCTTTGTTTCCCCCCATGAATTTTGTCAAATGGTTAAAACCAGTGAAACATGGGGACGCACCCCCCCTAGACCCCCGCATTCTCAGGACAGGAACGTCCCCGAGACAGGGGGCGGGGACAAGGTGTCCCCCCACCGCCACCTTTTTGCCACCACGATGCTGTCGGGACACTGGAACAATACGACGTCCCCAGAACAGACGTGGGGACGCCGAGTTGCCCCTCGACCGTCCTGGGGACATTTGCGCGTCCCCCAGCAACAGACGGTGTCTTAAGTGGATTTGCACGCAAAAACATTAAAAATGTTGCTTTTCAAGGGAGTTCAAGCATGCCAATTTTGAGAGAAAAATGCTTCAAAAATGAAGAATCCAAGGCTAAATTTGTGATGCTTAGGTGGATGATTGTCTGCCAAATTGGTTTGAGAAGTCAGACATGACAAATAGGTTACATACATAGGGATCTTTTTGGCTGTTAGACAAGATGTTTTTAGTATTTTATGTCCATTTAAAGACTTCATGCCTAAAAAGGAGTTTTAATGTTATTAAAATATAATTTTGCAAGTCAAAGTTTTTGCTCTTTCTTTTTATGAGAGCAGTTCATATATTTGCTAAGTTTTATGCGTCTAAAATCTTCAATACCTTGTTGAAAAGGTCCAATTAGAGATGGTTTCTTGCTTGGGTAGGGAGTAGAACTAATTCCTTCAAACGTTCTATTTTTATTTTCTTTTGCAATATAGTGATTTGGTCCCTCACCATTCCAATGAAAATAGGGAAAACTTCTCTCTTCTTTTCTTCTAGTTGATTATTTTGGGGTATTTTATTTAGCTGATAGTCAAATTCATCTCAAGGAATTGTGTGAGGTTCTTGCTTTTAAATTTATCTTGCAGTGCATGATATTGTAATAAGAGTTAAATTTCTCTTCGTGTGTCTGATCTTAGATACATGTTTGTTAGTGGTCTAGTGACAAGGTACAAGTTTTGAGTATTAGCAGTGAAATTTGTCTTTGCAGAAGGACAATGAACCTGGCAAGTTCAGATCGCTTGATGAGATAATGTTTCTTGATGGTTATCCTGGATATCATCACTTGTTGCCATTGATGCATAATTCTATAGCAGTAATATGTGAAGTAAAAGGTGGAGTTCTATTTTAAACTACAAGTCTGGTTTGCTTATTGTATTTCTACTTTATT
Source organism: Thuja plicata (assembly GCA_018584345.1). Classification (NCBI taxonomy): domain Eukaryota; kingdom Viridiplantae; phylum Streptophyta; class Pinopsida; order Cupressales; family Cupressaceae; genus Thuja; species Thuja plicata. The sequence continues at coordinate 3,278,958 of MU226492.1, forward strand.
ATGCATCAATTTGATCTTCATATTCCTTTCTGGAAAAACCTTGAGCAGGAAACTAAAATATTAATGTGGTTTTGATAATTATTTGTTTAACATTTCAGTGCTTTCTTGTAAATGTCAGATCAATGCTTTGTGTTCCAGAGTAGGGCCTTGAAAAGAAAATTTGGAATTAAAATTTTATATGATCAAATGGTGTGCAGCTTTTTCAACATCTGATAACCTATGATGGATGGCATTTCAGTGTTAGGAATTGTTATTGAAATTCATCCACCACATCTATTTAAGTCTTTTTTTGAAGAAAATTCATTTAGCTATTTTGTATTCATTGTTGTGATCATCCATTTGACATTACTAGTTTAATGTCTTTTTGTTTTTGAACAACTCATATACGACAAAAGAACAACAATACTTGGATGATTTTTTCTCCAATATTAAGATCTACATGTCCTATATTGTCCTATATTCTAGATTAAAGTTTGTCTCAAGAAGTTCAGTAAAAGGTTATAGTTCCTGTATAAAATGATAATCGTTTGATATTCAACGAGTAATTACAAAGGAGACAAAAGCTCTTAAATACAGAAATACAAAGACGACGTTTCTAAAAGACACAATCGTTAATTGAGAACTGAAATACAAGTATACTAAACTATCTGATTGACTAGATACATTTAGTGACTACATACATCTGAAGATACATAAAGTGACCAGATACATTAAGCCACTTAAATGACCATTATGAGGTAAATAATACAATATTATTCTAATACCCTCCCTTAACGGTCAATTTACTAACTAATACCCTACAAAAGACTGAATCTACAGGTCATTTGGCCATGAATGCGTAGAAGGCCGCCCCCTTCTCATCATAACACTTTGTGACATGAGCTTGCTACTAAGACCCTCCTTGGTGCTGCAGAACTCTTGGATATGACCAAGTTTATCATAATCCTTCCAACATGATGTCGGTTAATAGAGCTCTCGCTCCCTTTATCCAGAGACATCGAGATCAACTTCAAAATACTTTACAATTCTGAAAAATAATGATTTTACCCAAAATTGTCAAAAACAACAACATTTGTGAACACTAGTACATTTGTAGGAACAATGTTCGCCCTTGAAATCAGAGGTGCGACCTAAAACACTCTACAAGAAACCACAATTTAAAAAAAAATGGTCAAAACATTTTGTCAAAGACAGAAAGCCATGATTCTGTGAAAAATTGTCAAAACCCTTCATTTTGAGGAAAAATGGAAAAACCCTTGATTTTATTCAAAAAATTGTCAAAAAACCCGACAATTTGTACGACAAAGAAAACGTGATTGTTTTGGAAAAATTGAGCAAAAACCGTTTTACAAAACAATCACAAATTTTATGGAAAAAATTGTACAAAACCCAGAAAAGAAATAGAAAATCTACATGATTGTTTTGGGAAAAAAAATCGAAAAAGAAAACCCATCATAATTTTTTTGTGGAAAAAAATTCAGAAAGCCCATCATGATTATTTTTTGAAAAAAATTAGAAAACCCATCATAATTTTTTTGGAAAAAAATTAGAAAACCCATCATCCATGATTTTTTGTGGAAAAAAATCAGCAAACCCTCCATCCATGATTTTTTGTGGAAAGAAATTTAACAAACACTCCATCCATGGATTTTTGTGGAAAAACATTAGATACCCTCCTTCTGCGAGCAAATGTGTAAACTCTCAAACGTGGCGAACAAAATCTTCAAAAACGCAGTTTTGAGACAGAAACCCTTGTGCTTGGTACAAAAACCTTCGAAATCTATGGGCTTTGAAACCATGAAATGATAATCAATTGATATTCAATAAGTAATTACAAAGGAGACAAAGGATCCTTAAATAAGGAAATACAAAGACGATGTTTCTAAAAGAAACAATCGTTAACTGAGAGCTGAGATAGAAATATACTATACTATCTAACTGACTAGATACATTAAGTGACTATATAAATCTGAAGATACATAGAGTGACCAGATACATTAAATTAAATGACCATTATAAGGTAACAAATACAATATTATTCTAATACTTTATTAAAGGGAATGATGATCCTTTATGCAAAGAGAACTCTTGTTTAGGAACCATTCATAATATAAATTACTTCCGTCTTAATAAAATAAATTAAAAAGTGATGCACTAAACAATATTATGCTGAATTCACGAGAGGGTATGTACTTTGTACTACAAGCCACACCCCTATAGGTAAGTAGATTATAATTGCATATAGTTTTGGGATATGTAACAAGTTTTCCTTTGTTGGAAAAGTTTGAGATCAAAGCATTATATGAGAGATTTGACTTTTGGTTCTGGTCAAGCAATTGTTTGCAGAACTTGATTAATAGTTTGTGGTTTGTAAATCACTAACTTCTTTAAAGTTCTCTATCACATTTAAAAAAAAATTGTTTGCATCTATATAGGTATTGAACTAGCTTCTTCATCGTTTAAAAAATGATTTTTTTGCAGCTATATTACTCAATTCTTTAATTGGAATATTTTAATGACTGTTTTCAATACGATGCCCACATTTGGTGCTTGATGTTCGTTGAGGCTTAGTTATGTGTATTTTTAGTCCAATATGTAATATTTTGTGTTAGATGGGGAACATGATTATTGCAATACTTTAGGGGTGCACTATCAAAAATGACAATCAAGATAGGGGAACATGATTATCACAAAATGACAATCAAGATAGGGGTGCACTATACAGTGAGTATGGTTTGCATTAGTATAAGTGTTTAGCTTCTCTAGTGATATCTAGTGCAATGCTTTAGGGAAACCCTCATATGGTTTAGCAAAGCCAAAAGTGAAGGAGGTTTCACCCACCTCAATAATTGGTTTATTGTTGCCCAAGCTGAACATAAGTTCATAGTTTACTCCCAAGTTCAACACCCTTGGCACTTGGGAGACGATCAACCTTGAGGGATTTAAGATCTAGAACTCTGGTCACCAAAAGGTGGAACACAATGAACAACTCTCTTCATATGGCTTCTAACGCTCTTAATCACAAGAGGTATGCACCTAGACTTGGTCGAATTCTTCCTTCTAAAGATGATGAGGTGATGGGGTTTATGAAAGTCGTTTGTAAGATGTATAATAGTGAGGAGGCAACCTCACTTCAAGAGAACTGCCTTTAGTTTACTGATCTTCAGGGTTCTACATTAAAAAAACCAAAGGCTAGGATGGATAGAGTTGCTATTACATAGAAAAACCACATTGGATGATGGAAATTGAATGGGAAGGACACACTAATGCTGGAACAACTTCCAATTGGTCTACACTCATAGATTGCTGATTCCTCTATTGCGGAGAGGAATTGGTCTAACTATGGCTTCATCCACTCAATCAAGAGGACCAAACTTACATTTCAACTACTAGAAAACTAGTTGTAGTTCATAGTGCCTTGAGACTTTATGGTTGGTAGACTTTTGAGTATCCATAGGCTCTAGCAGCATGTTGGGATGTTGATCTTGAAGATGCTAGGCAGATTGACAAGGAGTAGGTGCTGTTGGGATTGATCGGGATGCCATTTGACAAGCCACAATCTCAGCCAGAGATTGGCATCGATAGCTTTGAGTCTTTTGATATTGATAGCTCATATGAGGCATAGTTGTATTTTGAAGTTTGAGAATTTGAATTTTATACTTTAATTTTAATTTCTAAACTCTATTCTTAAAAATTTGACCAATCAAATATTGTTTTGATAGAATATGTTTATGTCATACTCTCATTATACTCTTCATGATTAAACTGCTGTTACACTATTGAAATATTATTGTTATATTGCCATTGTGATAAATTTTATTGCTGTTATGCTGCTGTCATGAGTAAATTTACATTTATACTGTTAATATTTATTGCTGTCTGTAAACTTGTACATGTACACACACACACATTGCTGTCTCCCTGCTATTCCCCAAAAAATGGCCCTCAAATTACCGTGCCCCCTTTTTGTAATAAACCTGTTAGGTGTCAAAATGCCTTATCCTAGAATCCTTCTCCCTTTCTTAATCATTTATAATCAAGACTTTTGAGTTTACATTACACCCTCTTCCTCTTTTGGTGTCACTCTAGATTGCCCATGTCTTATATTCTTGGTTGAGTTAGATGTGCTAGGTGTTTGCCAGTCAGAATGTTGGACTTCACTATCCTAACATATTTAACGCCCCTTCACCCTCTTCCTTGTTCGGCTATCAAATTCACCCATCTTGTCATCCTATTCCTTTCCTTTTCATTGGGTCGTCGAAGTTTCCCATCCTTGGGCCCCCCTTTCTTTTCATATCACCGATAGTGAGTCTTGTCTCATCGGAGTTAGACTTCTCTTCTTCCTAGCATATTGGTATGAGTCTCTCATCATCCCCAACCCCCATAGTTACTGACCATCCCACCTATCGCATGTCTTGTTAGCATCTTGTAATCTTTATTCTTGACATGTGGCCCCAATTAGGGTTTTATTTCATTGTTGATATTATTTTATTAGAGGATGTTGTCCTATTTGTACTTTCCATGATTGGAGTTGTTTTTACTACCCTAGCTACCATTAATGTGGGGGTTAGGGTTTGTTGCCTCTATCCTTCTCGCCATTCCTATAGATGGTTGTTGCAAGTTCGAGTATCTTCTTCCATAGCTACTTGGTACCTAACGGTCTCCATGCCAGTTTCATCCTCTTAGTTGTTGGTATTTGTGTTGGAAGCTTGTGAAGGAAAATGAACTTTTGAACACCCACACAAACCCTAATCAAACTATCTTGAGCACTTGTGGTTAGATGAATAGATCCAAGAACAAGACCCTACGGATTTGTAATGAATAGAGGACAAAATCCTTACTAGGTTGTGAGTCGTTGAGAAAATTTTTGGGCCAAAGATTCAATTCTCACCCAAAGATTGCAGTTGAGCTGTAATGGTGGTCAACATTAGTGATATCAAGACAACATTTCACTTGCAGTTGTTGCAATAGAAGCAATTATTGTCAAGGGGCAACACCACCAATTCCAAATTAAGGCCTTTGAAACCATACAAATCTTCATGACACATGCTATTTTCGCACTTTTATCATTTGAGGATGAAATTAGGCATTATACAATTGTTTTGTTTATATTTCTTTTAGTGGCCCTTGGGTTCGCCCAAGTTCCCCCTTAGGCACCTTGAATTCTTGAGTGGGACCTTAGGTGAACCTAGGGTGCTCCCATTACGAGACAAATATTCAGACTAGTTGAAATGGGTGCTGGGGGTGTACTTGTATTATAGTTTATAAACTTGTGAAATTAGTGTTCATGATAATTGCTCTAGTTGCTAGAAGAATGGAAACAAGTGTTGATCCATAGACAACTTGACATGAAACTTCAAAAGATTGCCACTAATGATAAACAAGATGCCAAGAAACTTACTCCAGTGTCTTCTATTTGTGTTCAGAAGGTCAAAATTGCCTTATTCTATGCAATAGTGTGCTTTAAGGCCTAGGAAATCACTTTTTGATGTTTTAAAGTGATCTAGGTGATTGAGGCACACTTATTGACCCTTCCATGCATTTTTTTGAGGTTGACACTTTCATTCCCCATAGGCATGAAATGATAATTGATTGTACAAAAAAAGGAGAGGAATACTCCTTATATAAGAGATTACAAAAGATCTTTCCATAATGGAAATGGTTGAGAACTAAAGACAAAAAATAGAAAGTTACTAAAACTAGCTAAACAACTTACAAAATAGGAAGTTACTATATAAACAACTTAAATGACCATTATAAGCTAAATATTACAATAAATTTTAATAGCCTCTCCCTTAATGGTCATTCTACTAATTACACCAAGTTTATCTTGAAATTTTACAAATTTGTGCCAAAGAGTACTGATTGATGAACTCTTTGCATCCAATACAAGATCTTGTGACTCGAAAATGGCTAGTATGTGCTGGTCACCTTCCAACATGATGTTGGGTAGCAAAGCCATCCCTCTTGCTATCGAGAGACATAAAACAAGATAAAAATAAACTTCTCAAACACCTATGATTTTTTTTAAAAATTGACAAAAATCCGAAACCCATGATTTGTTGAAAAAAACCATGCAAGAATTCTGCAACCCACGATTTGTTTTAAAAAAATTGTGCAAAAAAATCTGAATACCCATGATTTTGTTAAATAAATTGTACAAAAAACCAGGTCAAAAACACTCCATTGCTTTTGAGGAAAACAAAAATACCTACGATTTTGTAAAAAAATTTGCAAAAACTCAGTACTTTTATAGAAATACTTTTTGCCCTAGAAGCTGTAGTCGTGACCCAAAAACACTACAAGAAACCACAATTTTATAAAAAATCATCAAAAGAACAGCACCCTGTGTACCAAAAACTTCCACGATATTTATAAAAAAATTGTTCAAAAAACTTTGCTGGTAAAACTCTTGATTTCCAGCAAAAAAGGCCACAATTTTAAAAAACAAATGTCCAAAAAAACCTTTGATTTCTCATAGTGAAAATCCCAGAATTTTTATCTTAAAAAAATTGATAAAAAAACCCCATGGTTTTATTTAGAATAAAAAACTGATAAAAAAACTTCTAAAAATTTCAACGAAATTTCTAGGTAAAAATCATAAATTTTATTAGTCAAAAATTTGCCAAAAAAAAGAACCTATGCTTTGATACTGTGAAATGATAATTGATTGCATAAACAAAGGAGAGGAATACTCCTTATATAAGAGATTACAAAAGATCTTTCCATGATTGTAATGATCGAGAACTAAAGACAAAAGGTAGAAAGTTACTAAAACTAACTAAATGACTTATAGAATAAAAAATTACTAACTAAACGACTTAAATTACCATTATAAGCTAAATATTACATCATTACTTTAATAAGGTGCTCTCTTGGCACTTACAATCACTTTTCGATATGTTTTCGCTTTGTAACCTAATACTCAATCCTCCAGGCATGCACTTTTGGACTTGGGAGCAATTTTTATCGTATTTTTCAAATTGAGTTATGACATTTAAGTCATGGATGCCCACTTGAGAGTTCCATTGCATTTTTTCCATTGATTTTTACTGTGAGTTTTGTTCTTTACCTCCTCAGCATGCTTTTGGGCACTCAAATGGAACTTTTTAATATTCCTGTCCACTTTTGTCAAGTGACAAAGGCATGCAGCCAAGCGTCCATTGCACTTTTTCAACTTTAGAACATGACATTAGTGGACGGGGCACTGTCCTAGGTGATCCTGGAACATTCCAGGTACAAGCAATCTTGCATCAACCAAAAACAAATGTTTAATTTGTTTTTGTATTGCAATTTATAGTTCATTTGTATTCATTTTGATTTGCTGGATTTCAATTTTTGTACATAGTCATTAGTTGAGCACATAGACTAGTAGATAGAATCATCTATGTGACAATGCATTTTCTAGATTATACTATATCTTGTCTGTAGAAATAACAAAATATATAAGAGTATTTCCACGTGTTAATTTTGTATTTCATGTTTTGTTTCATAGGCTGGTTTGCTAGATTAGCTTATAGAAGTCGAGTTTTGTGACAATGTGATGACCCCCCCTTTTTTAGCAGGTATTGGCAGTGGCTTGATCAGCTCATCATCCTGACCCTTGTGAGCTGATGCCTGGTTTTGAGGGTCCCAGTTGGCAGACTTGTTATTTTTAGTAAGTCTGGACTTACTATTTTTAGTAAATCAGTTTGGTCAGTTTCCATTTCTGGCAGGGCAGTATCGGCAGTGATCAGTATTTCAGACGATGTTCAGTTTGTGCAATTCTTTGGCTGGGGACTTACTATTTATAATAAGTCTATTTTTGGCAGTTGCTATTTTTGGCAGTGCAGTGGATGGCTATTTCAGTCAGGCAAGATCAGCAGTGGATGCGGGATTTATCGCATGAGTTCATATTTATTAATTAATATTTATAAAATATTAATTAATAATAAAGCCACATTATTATAATAATACTTTATTAATATAATAAATTAGAAGTTGCTAATTAAAAGAGTTGTGAACTAAAACTCTTTTTGGGAAATTGTGGCCAAGGATGGATTATAAATATGAGCTCATTTCATTGGGATGGCATCGATTGAATATATTATATTTTGTTTGTTTTTTCTGAGGAGAAGTTCTGATTTGTAAATCAAATCCCTTGCTGAGGTATAAGGGTTTGATCCTGAACTAGTTTAGCATTTGGAAGACTGATTCTCCTGGAGCTATTTTGCTTATTGGTTGCTGAAGTATAACCAATCTCTTTCTTATCTCCTACTGTCTGCCTATTGCTGGAAGAAGAAGTAATTCTGAATTGAACTGCGACCTGCAAAAGAGGTTGATTTCATTACAACTGTGAAGAGGACAAGGGTTGGAATCAAATATATTTGCAGAAGAATTGCCAATGCTCAACACCTTGACACTGGAAGTTGTGGGACTGACTGCAATTGATATCCCACGCTGAAGTTTTGAACAACAACGTAGGTGGTGGGAAGCCATTAGGGAATCACCACGGGCAAGCTAGATAGCTGTTGTAGTGTGGGAAACGGCGGTAGCAGCTGCAACACCTCCTGCGCAGCAACAACACCCCAGGCCGACACTCTTCCTTCACGCGGGGGACTTGCATAACCGCTGTCTGGTCTTGCTGCCTGCCGCAGCCAACAACAAGCAAACACGGGATATACAGAAAAGGTTTTTTGTTGTTGTTTCTACTTAATTTATGAATGGTTCAATACATAGCAATGTAATGTTTTTATCTAAATTAAATAAAGCCGCGAATTCAGAGGACTCCTAATTCGATATCAAGTTAATTTGAGATGTTCAATGCTTGCATTGCAACATTCATATTTCGAAAATACAAGGAAAACTTATTGATACACTGGCCAAGCAATTTTAATATTAATTTTGAGAAGAAGGATTTTCTATTACAATTGATTTTAGTATAAGAGCCAGGTTGGGTACATTACAGTGGTATCAGAGCGGTTTCTTGCCAGCCTGTAGGGAAATCGGGTTCATTTTTTATTTATTATTTGGGAAGTCAGTTATGGCAGATGACAGGAGATTCATCCCTGGTAGACATTATTACAGGAGAGGCCAGCCACCTCCACCAAACGTGGATGATCCAGATATCTAGTTTGGCACAGTTCTAGGTGGAGATAATAATGCAGGTGGCTCAGCAGGTCAGGCTAGACCCACATCCACAAATGAAACAGATGCAGACAGAGAGGCTAGGGAGACATTTAGGAACTTAGCCGCAGGACAACATCATGTAGCTGATGTATTACATGAGCTTTTTGATAAATTGAGACGGATCATTCTCCCGAGAGGTCAGAGTAGGGAGAGATCACGTGATGCTTCTGTCGCATCACATAGATCTCGGGAACAGAGATTATGAGCCTAGAACTCCGAGACATGATAGAGCAGATAGGGCAGGTGACAGGGGAGATCAGTAAAGACCCCAAGGGCCCAGATTTATGAGACCAGAGACTGATGTAGCCAGTGCTGATGCTGAAAATATCCCTTTTGTTGATGATATAGTCACGCACTATGCTGAATGGGATGCCCTTCCTCCAGCCTTGAAGCAAAATCTGAATTTTGATAGATACTTGACACAGAAACACGAGCACTCAAGGGGAAGACCAACACAGGATAGACACAGGATGGGGCATAACGATTTGAGACAGGTGGCTAGCAAGATGATGCTAGCACATTTTGATGTAGTGGTAGGGTCACTGCTAGAGCTTGGATCCACAAGCTCGACACCTACCTCGCATTGCGTCCGATGACCGAGGAGGACGCCATCAGATTTGCAGTGTTGCATTTAGATGGGATTGCACACGACTGGTGGTACCATGGATTGAGGTCACTACATCATGACCAGATTATTGTCTATCAGGAATTTGTAGAGAGGTTGATCGAGCGCTTAGACAAAAAGGACCCAGAGGTTTTTTTTCAGAGAGTTGGCTCAGTTACGACAGACAACCAGTTTAGATGGGTACATCAGTGAATTTCAACGCATATCAGTAATGGTGTATGATATCTCAGAGTGGAGGAGAGTAATGCTATTCTTAGAGGGATTAGCTGAATCATTGCGAGGATGGGTTAAGTCCTTAGATCCTCCATCCTTACATGAGGCGATGAAGAAGGCCCAGGATCTCGAGGCATAATCTCGGGGCAAGGGTGCCCCAAAGCCATCTGGTTCTCCACCTAGGGATGAGGAGTCCCCGCCAGTTGTGGAGGACAAGGGCAAGTCAACGGGAAAATTTGATGATACTTCCATAGAGGACCTGAGGAAGAGACATCTTTGCTTTTGGTGCAAGGGGCCTTTTTCTAAAGGTCATACCTGTGCTCTGAGGCCAAAGGGGGAAGCAAACCGTGGCATTTGGGTTTACACAGATGAGATTGAGGGATCATCGCAACCGCATGAGGACGAAGACAATGATGATCCTACTGGGAATCAAGTCTACACCCGTGTTGAGTGTTTACAGTCTCATCTTCGATTCACATGTTCGGGATTTACATCAGGTGCAGAGATGGTCTGTGCCTAAGATGGATTGGTTTCAGGATGACTGGGGAGAGTCAGTGAAGTTTGGTACGAGGAGTTCTCTTGTTGAGTCATCGCTTGGGAATGTCCATATCTCCACTTCATCAGCGCAGGCACTTGGGGTAATGATACAGGTTATGTTATTGGTGTTGCTGATGTCATGGGTTTACAGTGGGTTCCGAGATAGTAGGGATGTCATGTGTTTCTTATGGGATCCTGGTGGAGGTTGTAGTGAGATACTCGATTGCTTGAGGACAAGCAATCTTGGGGAGGGCGGACTGTGATGACCCCCCCTTTTTTAGCAGGTATTGGCAGTGGCTTGATCAACTCATCATCCTGACCCTCGTGAGCTGATGCTTGGTTTTGAGGGTCCCAGTTGGCAGACTTGCTATTTTTAGTAAGTCTAGACTTACTATTTTTAGTAAGTCAGTTAGGTCAGTTTCCATTTCTGGCATGGTAGTATCGACAGTGATCAGTATTCCAGACGATGTTCAGTTTGTGCAGTTCTTTGGCTGGGGACTTACTATTTATAATAAGTCTATTTTTGGCAGTGCAGTGGATGGCTATTTCAGTCAGGCAGGATCAGCAATGGACGCGAGATTTATCGCATGAGTTCATATTTATTAATTAATATTTATAAAATATTAATTAATAATAAAGCCACATTATTATAATAATACTTTATTATTATAATAAATTAGAAGTTGCTAATTAAAAGAGTTGTGAACTAAAACTCTTTTTGGGAAACTGTGGCCAAGGATGGATTATAAATATGAGCTCATTTCATTGGGATGACATCGATTGAATATATTATATTTTGTTTGTTTTCTCTGAGGAGAAGTTCTGATTTGTAAATCAAATCCCTTGCCGAGGTATAAGGGTTTAATCCTGAATTGGTTTAGCATCTGGAAGACTGATTCTCCTTGAGCTATTCTGCTTATTGGTTGCTGAAGTATAACCAATCTCTTTCTTATTTCCTACTGTCTGCCTGTTGCTGGAAAAAGTAATTCTAAATTGAACTGTGACCTACAGAAGAGGTCGATTTCATTACAACTGTGAAGAGGACAAGGGTTGGAATCGAATATATTTGCAGAAGAATTGCCAATGCTCAACGCCTTGACACTGGAAGTTGTGGGACTGATTGCAATTGATATCCCACACTGAAGTTTTGAACAACAACGTAGGTGGTGGGAAGCCATTAGGGAATCACCACGGGCAAGCTAGATAGCTGTTGTAGTGTGGGAAACGTCGGTAGTAGCTGCAACACCTCCTGCGCAGCAACAACACCCCAGGCTGACACTCTTCCTTCACGCGGGGGACTTGCATAACCGTTGTCTGGTCTTGCTGCCTGCCGCAGCCAACAACAAGCAAACGTGGGATATACAAAAAGATTTTTTTGTTGTTGTTTCTACTTAATTTATGAATGGTTCAATACATCGCAATGTAATGTTTTTATCTAAATTAAATAAAGCTGCGAATTCAGAGGACTCCTAATTCGATATCAAGTTATATTGAGACGTTCAATGCTTGCATTGCAACATTCATATTTCGAAAATACAAGGAAAACTTATTGATACATTGGCCAAGCAATTTTAATATTAATTTTGAGAAGAAGGAATTTCTATTACAGTTGATTTTAGTATAAGAGCCAGGTTGGGCTCATTACAGACAAGATTTAGAACCTTGCGTCAAATGATAATCATTCAAAAGGCCTAATGGCCCCATTGTGGCTCATGTTTAGATTTGTGTTGTCTGGAATAATAGTTCTTATTTTGGGTTGACCTACTATTCACTATAAACGGAGATATAATTCATATGAGAAAGGCTAGTGGAGGGTAACGAGAGATCTGATGACCAAGTAGTGTCCAATAGAGCAGAGAAGATCTTAGATAGTGTCAAATAGTTCAACCCAAGAAAGCCAGTGGTTGAGGTCTACTAATGTTAAGTGCTTAATTTGTATTATATTGTAAGATTGAGGTCTACTATGATTGTCAACCATTGTGGCAGAAACAAATTATATAATTCACTTATTTGAATTTATATATACTAATTCTAGTTCATTGTCATATGAATGTGTTGATAATTGAGTTTCATTGTTAATTAATTCTGAGTGACTATGTTAAGGTTGCATTGTCAGATAGTTTTTCATTAGACCCTCTGCCCATGACAACACCACTAGGGGGTGTATTGCGCCTTTTGTAACATTGACTTAGTGATTTTTCAATCCTATTGCACCCCTAGACTCTAGAGGGTCCATTGCACTTTTTATTCCAATTTGATGTTGAGTTTTGCCAGTGAAGTGAAAGAACACTAATTGGGTCACTTGAATGATTTAAATATCATATTCTAATTTGTCACTGATGTTGAAAAGTACACGCTCTTTCCACTTGAGTGATTTTTTGTTCTAATTGTAAGTTGATTTTTTGTAGCTTTTTCATTTTTCACCAAGTGACCAAAAATGTTCTTTTTGACCCACTATGACTGATTTCTCACTTAAAAGAACTCAAATTGACTTGCAAGGCACCTATCTCACTTGAAATTCACTCAAATTGACATTTCGTTTTATGAGCATGCACTTGGACAATCTATGCACCTTTTTGAGCATTTATCCTTTGTCAAAGGATGCTCTACGTACTCTGATGACCATTTACTTGCCTTAAAATGTCTTTGCCTTTCCTTCATTGTCCAAATTTTTATAAGCATCCCTGTCTGATGTGCCTGATAACTACTTTCATTGGCCTTGCAAAAGTGTTAGCTAAAAATGATAATGACAAGATTGACACCACCGCAAACAAGAATACAAGTGTCTTACAAACAAAAAACACTAGGATTTTGGCTGGAAACATGACTCAATATGAAAAATTACCTTAGTGGGTTAATGTCTCATTTTTTAGTTTGTTTACTTAGTATTTGTTAATCTGATATTTTGATGGCTAATTTTTCTTGTTGATAACCATGGTATTTGTTCTAATCCTAAATTTTATAAACTGGTGTAGAAATTGGATCACTGAAGTTCTATAGGCTGGATGATCAAAAAGTATTGGCGTGGTTATGCTGTAAGGTGTTATTCTTCAGTATATCCCTCCTAATGTGTTTTTTTGGTGTTTTAAGCATATCATATGAAATACAAGATTTTTTTTCCATATTTTGTAACAATTAGCGTCTGTGACTTGTAAATATATGATAATAAATTAATAGAGATATGCAGAGAAAGCAACAAATCGTCATGCTTACAATGAATAACGATGAGTGGGAAAGAGAGCAGGCGAGGATTTTCAAACGTTGAAGGTGCAGAGGAGGGTGAGGATGATGATCCTTTGGTTTTTGCGGCTTGGGTTGCGTCTCTGCTTTAGCCTATGGCTGTGTCTTTCCCTGCCTATGGCCTTGTTCGTGTGGAGGTTGTTTTGCGTAGCTCTTGGTTTTTGGGTGGCTATGCAAGGTTGGTTGGCGCGTTTGGTGCCCTTGTTTCCTTCTCTTTCTCTGCGTGGGGAAGGCTTGTGGAGTCTACTATTCTTGTTGATTCTTTTGTTCGTGATGCCTCTTCTTTGTTTGCAGGCTCTGTATTTTACTAGGGACGACCTGGTTCTTCTGTGGGGGAGGAGGCTGTTTGTTGTGTTGGCTCTTTTGGGGTTTTGGGCCCCATTCTCTGCAGATTGCTTGCTTGGGAGTGCTACTCTTGTTTTTGGTGTGCAGAGAGTCTGAGAGGTGGTTTGAGGGGCATTTTTGTTTTCACAGGTGTTGGTGGGACTATTTCTTTGGTTGGGTCTGTTATGCCTGTTTCTTTTGCTTGGCGCTTCTCTTCATATGGGTGTGGTTTGGTGGTGGTTGCTAGCTTGTCTCCTTCCTCTCATTGACCTGTTGAGGTTGGAGATTCCTTTGATAGATTTTATGCTATTGTGGATTTTGTGAGATATGGCTTAGCTATGCCCTCCTCCAAGGAGAGCTTTGTTCTAGCCCTGTTGCTTGTGAAGGTGGGGGTTTCCTCTCTCTCTATTGTGGCTTACTCTAGTGGCGGGTTGTGTTTGGACACTTTGGTGTCTATGATCATGCTCCCTACTCTAGATGCTCTATAGAGGGGGAGTCTCTTGTGGGTTTGCGGGGGGGCCATTGGTGTTGCTGGTTTCTGAAGGTTACCTTTGTTGGCTCCCTCATCGGGTTGTGATAAAGGATCTTTTATTTCCCTTCTTCTTGATCCTCCTCGTCCTGCTCCTATATAGGTGGAGATCTTGCTTGGAGGAGCTAATGCAGTCTTGCACCTGCATCTTGAAGTTTTCCCTTGGCTGTTGTTGAAGATTTAGAGGGGAATTTTTGTAGCTTTTGATCCTATGTCAGTTTCAAAAGCAAAGTTTTTTGGGGTCTTGCCTCAGAGTTGGATTGCTCAGGATGGAAGATGGTTCCATGGCTCGTGGGTGTGGATATTTTGGCTAGGAATGGTGTTCTCTACCGCTGTTGATCCTATTGAGGTGGTTCATGTTGTAGAATTCACTGGGGTCTTGTTGGTGTGTGTTTTATGACACAAACAACTCAAAATAAAATACCAGGGGTACTCTATCCTCTCTTGAAGAAAGCCTCCAATGTGCTAAATAGATGAACTGTGTGATCACAAAGGTTGACTCCAAGGTTCCAAATGCGTGTGATTTTTCTGTTCAAGATAGACTCTTGTGGTAGGATGATTTGTAATGCCCACCCTAGAATCTTCCTATGTTAGACAGACAGGACTATTGCTTTGACACTTTGGGTTTTATGATGGACTATGATTATTATTTAGTTAGCATTTTATGAGATATTTGAGCATAT
>MU226492.1:3304606-3314745 GCA_018584345.1 Thuja plicata
CTAGATGAGGAAGGTATTTCCTATCCCCATGACGAGGATGAGGTCGATTACAAAATTTGGGACCCAAGGTCAGCTGTTAGAGGTGAATCTTGGTCACCAGGTTGGAGTAGCGGGATGAGCTCAGTTGCTGTACAGTGTGGTCCTTACACCAGCAGTCCAGGATGGGCAGTTATGTCTTGTGGCATGATGGGTGAGGTGTCTCGTTTTCGTTTTAGCCCACCTACGAAGAGCTTTCTTTCCCGATTATTGCAGAGGTGTGGGGTGAGTGATTGGTTGGGTATGCTTCCTTGCTTGCAGATGGAAGCCTTGTCTGACAGTCTGCGTATCTTGCCTCTTCAGTACAGTTTCCAGTTCAGGCGACAGATCAGAGGGGTAGTGTTATGACAGTTGGACATTTTGGATAATTCACTCAGTATGGGCATGGATCGACATGATATTTCAGTTAGATGGGAAGACGGATGGCCCTTTTGTTTGTGGGATCCAGGAGGAACATTCTCGTGGTTGGTAATGTTTCATGGAGCTGATTGGTATGAGGTTAGGATTCCCCCTTCATATGACCTTAGTGGTGCTTGTGATTTTAGTTGGAGTGAGGTTCTCAGTTGGATTGAGGATTTTCTCATAGATGATGGCAGCACAGAGCAGGTTGATTCGACTAACCAGGCACTTGGGGTGGTTTGGGATCCTGGTATTTGTATGCCTCATGCATTGTTGTTTTGGGTGAGTATTGAGTGGCTTCACCTCACTGGTCGAAATTTTGTCAGGATAGCACAGCAGTCGAGTGGGGCAGTCTCCTTGAGGTTGATATGGGATCCAGGTATTATGCCCACAACATGCAGATACTGATTGCTTGAGGGCTAGCAATCTCCGGGAAGGGATGATTTGTAATGTCCCCTTTTCGTGGCACATTATTCCGTGCCTTATAGTTAGCCTTTCATCATGGTCCGGTGGGCTAACTGAGGTTTGGCAAAGAATCAGAGGGGTGTTTGGCCTAGGTGTTTTCAGTTTCAGGCCAATTAGATCAGTTTCCACAGGGTTTCTAGGGTGCTTACTATTTATAGTAAGTAGGAAGAACTCAGTGTACCTGACATTTCAGTAGTGGACTCAGAGCGTCTCACCGAGAGCTTTCCGGCAAGCTATCACACGTCTCCATCCGAGTTCGTTTGGTCTTTCGTTTTAATTCCAGAAGATTCCTCACTTTATTTTATTATGTCACTTTATAACCAATGGTTATATTTATTTAAAAAGTGACTTTAAGTGAGAATATGAAAGGACAGAGAGGGAAATTGAAGAGTCACAACCATTGGTTTAAAAGAATTATTGAAGGCTCATTTGGATATGCTTAGTTTATGATATGATATTTTATGTCTTGGAGATATCAGGAAGCGTCAGCTTTCGAATTCAGCCTTCAAGACGGAAACCCTTTTAGCTTCGAGGAGGATTGGACGTAGCCCCAGTTCGTCTCCGGTGCGGATTCACTGCAGAGTTCGCCATTGCATTCACAGGTTCTTTTTTGTTGATTGTCATTCTGCTGAATATTGTAATTCAGATTTTGGATTGTGGAAATCCCATTATTATTGTATTGCTGTTGTTTTTACGCAATAATATTACTGAGGTTTTATTGGGATAATTACTGGATTATTGTTATCGAATCGATGATTTGTTGCATGCATTTATATGTTTAAATCTGCATGAGATATTGTTGGGAAATTTGGGACAATGGCCGGTTAGGGTCATTTCACAAGAATTAGGACTGAAAGTATGAAAAAGCAAGGATGAAAACATTGAATCTACGCCAATTCTAAGAATTTGCAGACTGAGATTCAGAATTTGGAATGAAAATCTCTTTCGAATCTGCATAAACTTGTTAGAACCTGTCAATCAGATTAGAAACCCCTTTGAAAATTCCAAGAAATGATCTGAAAATCACTTCTAATCTTGAGAAAATTTGGAATTTTAAATGAAAAATCCTCAGCAAATATGAAAATTCTAAGAAATGATCTGAAAATCGCCTCTAATCTTGAAATAAATCAAAATTTTTAATGGAATTCCTCAACAAACATGAAAATTCCAAGGAATGATCATCAATAATCATGGAATTCAATCTGAAAATCGCCCAAAATCTCTACCTTACTTTGAAATCAGAAAACTACTGCTAACTCCAGAGCTGCAATTTCCTGTTTGTGAATGAATACAATGCCAAGCTCATGAATTTATAAGAAACAATGATATCAAGAAGGGATTGACTTGCTTTATTTTATTTTTCGTTCGTTTATTGAACTTGGTCGATCTCTTCGGGAAGCTTTGTTTAGAAAAACTTGTTTTTTCCTTTTTTCATTGAGATTTGGGTTTCTTTTTTTTTGCTTTCTTCTAGAATTCTCTTCAAGTCGATCTTTTATGTTTTCTTTTAGAAACTTTCTCATGTCGATCCTTTTGTGCTTTCTTCTAGAACTTTCATGTGTGAACGGGCTTTGAGGAATTTCTCTCTCCTTGGGCAGAATATTTACATAAAATATAACATTTAAGTATAATTTTTTATCCTTTAAGTTATATTTTATATAAACATTGTCAGGATGTTTGAGAGTGGTTTCAGATCTCTAGGAGTTAGAATGGAGATTTTGGATTTTCAAAGATCCTATAATTTTTCAGGCAGCCAAATTTTAGTAACGAACATACTTCCATCTATGTTCTTCTCCATAGCTTCTGACTTTTTCAAGATAATTTTGATACTAGAACAACGATTTCTAAGAATTTTCACAATTTTGAATGTTGTTCCTTGTTTTGAAATCTAGAACTTTTCACCACTTTTCATGCTTTTTCATGAAATCCCAAACCAACTTGAAGTTGAAAATAAGAATTTTACACATGGGCGATTTCACAACTTTTGGCCTTCCCAAAATAGAAACTTCTAAAAATAGAAATTTTGAAAAGGCAAAAAAGCAACTTTCTAAATTTAGAAAAAGCAAACAAAAAAGCAAGTTCTCAGATTGGCCCCAAAATGCCAAAAATAGAAACTTTTGAAAAAGCAAAAAATTAGAAAAAGACAACTTTTCCCAAAAATTAGTTGTCAGAATTGACCTCAAGCAATGTTGATCTTTGTCCCTTGGCCCTTCTGAACACCTCCGTAGAATCAAAATACTCATTTGGTCACACGTTCTCTTTTTTTACTTTTTGATGACACTCTTGAATTTGAATTGAACTCCTAAACTTCGCATTGGCAAGAGACCGGAGACTGAAACAAAAACACTTCAACAAAACCCTAAAAAGCAAAAAACTAGGGGTCCCCATTTGCAATGGGGTGATGTGTGATTATGTCACAACAGTTCTATCTCCGTGTTAGTTGGATGAGGCTGAAAGATATGGTGCTGTAGTATGGGGCCATTCCATATGTTCTTGCGAAGTCTCCTTTTGAGGAGGAGAGTGAGTTGCTACATTTCCAGATTGAGACATTTCTCGGGGTTCCTAGAGTCGTTTGGAGATGAGTGTGTTGGCCCTCTCTCAGTTTTAGTCCAAGATAACTCTTGGTGTGGGTTGTTGGTTGTGTGCTGTGAGTGACTGTTTACGGTTGGCGTGTTTTAAGTGGCATGCTTTGACATGTCTGAAAGAGGCCTATCAGGCTTTGTTCCTCAACCATTGTTGTGCAGTGTTTGGGTTTGGTTGTAAGTCTGCTCCACTCTTGTTGTGGGTTGTTTGTGGTTTGTCTCTTGTTTTGTTAGTCACTTGTTGGCTTGTGTGCTGTTATTGGCCTGTGTGGCCTCTGTGCTGTTTAATGGCCTATTGTGTCTTGCTTTTGTGCTGTTAGTAGCCTTTTGGTCTGCGTGTTGATTTTGGCCTGTTTGGCCTTTGTTTAGCAGTAGCTTTTGATGTTGCTCTGCTGTTAGTGTGCTGTAATTTTGGTTGCTTTAGACACCTTGGGGCTGTGGTTTTGTAAGGGACAGCACCCTTGTTTTTCTGCTTATTAATATGAAAAGCAAATAGTCATGCTTATGTGCGACTACAACTTGGAATTATGTGCTAGGCTGTCATAAACGTACCAAAATTGAAGTATTTGGCATAGTTACGAATCCAGCAAAATAAGTTTCTAATAAATACAAAAACTAAGTTCTAGTCATATGGAGATGTGATTCCTACTTTTCTTCAATATACGATATTCTATAAAAAACATGACAGACTGTTTCCATGTTATATACTTTCATCAATTTAAAACCATAGAACAATTGGATACAAAAAGTAGATTGTCCTCCTCTACATAAACCCCATCTTGGTTATAATACTGTAATAGGTAGTGGCCAGAGATGCTTATATATAACCATATGCTTTGAAAATTGTTGGTAAAAAGATTTTTTGCTGTGATATTTTTCTGAAAACAGCCTGACTTGCCCAATGGGTATTGAGTATTGACAATTTACAATAGTTGGATAGATTACTATTGAAGCAGTGATCTTACTCTGTGTTTAAGAGGGGCAGCTCCCCCCTAAGATGAAATTTAATGTTTTTCAAGGGCATGCTTTTAACAAAAAGCAAGAAAGGTACAAAAACTAAAAGTTTACAACAAACAAAAAGGGGAAAACCTAGACAAGGGAAATATGGGCCAATAACCTAGTTTTTCAAAAAAGTGAACAATAGATTATTAAAAAAAGAAGAATAAACACAAATATTTATTCCCATAAGAAAGATTGATTTGAAAGAAAACTATGACGAGGTTTTAATTTTTAAAGGAAGAAATGTTACCTAACATAAGAAATGAGACATTCAACTAGGATTTCTACTTTCATAGTTTTGAAAATAGCCTATGTTACATCCATTTTTTCATTAATACTTATTCCATCCATTGCATGAGAGGAAATGTTTTAGAAAATCGCTGCAAATTTTACACAAGGAAAACTGACAACATAAAGAAACAATACACAAGTTCATTGTCCAATAATAATCTTCTTTATTGAAATTAAAAAATAGGAGATCTTAAAGTCTTTCTGTGCTCTTCTTCAAATGTTTGTGAATGAAAAAGTTGCTCAGAAAGAACCCCTTACTATACCAAACTATCTCATATATATAACCTTTTTCTGTAACTCCATAACTGTTTCAGAATTTCTTGAAAATTTGATCATTTGTAACTGCTTCATAACTATTTCTTAAAAATTTGATTTTCTAATTCACTTTTAAGTAAAAAAGGTGACTTAAATGAAATTTTAAAAGTATATTAAGAAATAAGAACCTTAGTCTGATGCAAATTAATTTGCAATTGGCCATGATTATCGCCTGCGAGCTTTGAGAGTAATTCACCAAGTTCACCTTTGTTCCGAAGCACCCGAATTGATATAGGTAGTTGGTTGGGGTCGTGGAGATATGGCTTTACATATCCTGCAATGATTGTGATTGATTGGGTTTGTGGAGTGTGTGGCCTCTATCATGGTGCTTGCAACTACAACTTCTATGAATTCTCCCCTTTGTGTTTTGATGGATGTCCATAACTCTTCTTAAAGGTTCTATTTTTTGTGTAGGTAGGAGGAGGATGTTGGCAATGGGCATGAAGCTTGCTAAGTAAACTTGTTGTGCCCTGCTATTTCTAAGGCAAATCCGTATTCCTTCACTGTCGGTGTTTCAGGAGGTTTGAAAATGATAAACCCCAATTTGAATCTCATTGAAACTTGGTGTGTTATCAAACCATTAAAGCTGTCGATGAAGCCTGTCAGAACTTTGAAAGGTTCACAAACAATGTAAATCGTTTATGAGTTGTGTATGTTAGCATTTTGGGGAGTTAGCAAACTTTCTAACTCACCAATGTGTTAAAGTTTCTAGCTTTTTCATTGCCTCTCAAGGTGCTGTTGACAATTTAGACAATTGTAGATTCTACTGAAAAAACATTCAACACATTTCTTTTGTGTCGGGGATTTAGAAGTTTATAGAACTCATTGATCGGTGCTTGAGAGGTTTTGGAAACCAAGAAAACATCGAAACTTCATGATATTTCTTGTAGACTGAGGTTCAAATAAAATGAATGTTTTGCACTTTACCTTTGTGAAGTTCAGGGTGTTAATATATTCAGATTTATGTAAGGAAAAATACAATATATAGATAGCTTTTAAGACTGAAAATAATAAAGACAAAAGTAACAAAGAAAGGAGAAGATAATACCCGATTTGTAGCAAATAATTCCTCTTCTCTTTGAGCCTAAGGTACTTCCATCTCCAGCTGCATATTTTCTTCTAATGTGTGTTAGCACTAAAAGTTGCTGTTAAATCCTGGCTCAAATGTTGAAAATCCTGCTAAATCTTGCTATGTCCTGAAGCCTTATTTTCAAGGTTTTGTAGCTCTTGGTGCATTTTTGGTGATAAAACCCTAGGTCTCATGAACTTGTTATAAAATCACATTACCTTTTTGCATCACTTAAGTTTTATAAGCCCATGTGTTCTAATTGACGTTGTCGAGCGGGGCCACTTTATTACTTAAGTCCTTAGGTTTCATGTGTCTAGGTCCCTGCGAGGTTTAAATTTTCCTAAGTTTATTTCCCTGAAGTACTTTATACTTTACATCTCCCATGCATGTCTTTCTTGATCCGACGAATGACGCTTTCCCTCAATCGCGAAGATGAAGTTCTTTATTCATCAATGCATCATGACAGACAACCACATGGAAAGTGGCCGAAGCTTGAGACATGGTAAGGTTCAATCAAATCAGAGGAGGATCTACTATGGGCGCTTTGCCTTAATCACAAGATGCAGTTGATTTACCCTTCAAGGCATTGCGCTGTGTCGACGCGGGGCGAGTTGTCAGATCTTGGGGCCTGTCAAAGATAAGTTAATGTTCGTGCAGTTCCGAGTTGATCCTGTGGTCAGCGCATTGCCTCAAACATAAAGATGAAGGTAGTTAACCATCAAGGCATTATACCTGTTCGACACGTGTAAAGTTGCCGAGGCTAAGGACAGGTTAAAGACAGACCAGGTTGGATTTCATCCAACGGTTGGCGCTATGCCTTAATGCAAAGATGATCAGCAGATAATCTTCAAAGGCATCATGCCTGTGTGCCATGTGTCTCTATTAGATTTTGTTGGAGCCCGGGTAACTTAAAAGAGGATCAACGACTCACTTTTAAAGTTAGAAAAGGTTCAAATCTCGACCGTCAATGCTATATTCCGCGTCACCTGTAGCCGTTGCAACTGGATATTTGAATATTTAAAATTTTTTTCAGGGTTTTTTAGCTGTGGCGCTGTCTTCTGGGTTGTAGATGCATTAAATGGTTCGATCTGATCTTTTGGATCGATTTAATGAGGCCGTAGGGTGCCTAAGTGACAAATTTGCTGATATTTTGGGCTTCATAAATGTTTGTTGGTGGCGACTTAGGGTTATGATCTGATTCTGCAATATTCTAACCTTTGTTGCCTCCATGACTACTGCATTGATGTTGGTTTGGATCCTGAGTTGTGGTGGTTGTGTTTTAGGGTTTCCTTTTGCCCTAAGGCGGTCCAAACTCGTGGGATCATTTTGGTATATCTAGGGCTTTTGAGTTCATTTGAAAGCATGGGAATTTTATGCCACAAGAAGGGTTGTAAGCTCTGCATGTTGAATTAAGACTATCAGTGGTCCTTTTGGCTCTAATTCTTTATGTATTAGATGTTTTAGTAATAAGATATGTCTGTAACCTCCTATAATCTGTGAATTTTGATTGAATTGTAATGTCTTTGTTTCGGTTTCTTGTATTCATTTGGGTTAGGTGCTAAGGACATTTTAATCCATCTCTCATTAAGGCAGAGGGTATAATTGGTTTAGGGTTTCTTTCAGAGAGAAATAAACATCCTTAAAGCAATTTCAGTGAGTAAAGAATTGAAGTGAATTGGATAATTACATCTGCTTCTGTGAAGTGTGAATTGAGTATGCAAGGCACAGTCAAGTTCAGTGATCAATTGTAGGTTTTACATTGATGTATGTTGTTGTTAAGAGTCTTTTCATTTAGAGTGACTCCATACCCACTAGATAGGGCATTGGTCTGATATGTTAGATTTGTGGTTCTCATCCAAATTTATAAAATCTGATACTATTTACATGTTTTATACTACATCCACCATTCTTGCCTGCTTGTGAAGTTATTGAATATTAAGGGCAGAAGATAGGTAGTGCCCACCTGAGTTTGTGGAGCTCAAAGTGCAGAAGGTTTTAAGACCTTGTTGAATGTTACTTCTTCTCCTTGTTGAATCAGTGCATGGGTTTATAGAGGAATATGCCTGAGCCGCAGGTATACAAGGATCAACAAGCAAAAGAACTAACAATGTGTATGAGAAATAAATAATTATTATTCAATGAATGACTGCTGCAATAATCAAATTCGGATCTGTTTATAGAGAAAATTTCCTTGACATGTTATGTCTTCTATGTCTTAGATAATTCGCACCATAGGTCACATATATATATATATGTGTGTGTGTGTGTGTGTGTGTGAAGGCATTCAAAAGACACACCTCAACATCAATGGTAAAGGCCGACTTGAATCGGTTAAGTATATTTCACATAGTATTAACACAAGTCGTCCCTTTTGGACAATATGAAGTCGTCCCTCTAGGACAATATAAAGATGTTTCTTATCTTTCATTCAAAGTTTAATACAACAATTAATGAGATGTATGTTCAGATAAATAATAAATAATAGGTATATTATTTATTATTCATCTCAACATACATGTCATTGATTTGATCTTTCCGAAAAGGCCCCAAATATCAACACTCCCTCTTGGTCTTGAGGGAAGATCAAAATAAATCTCATAATTAACATAATGTAGTTAGGTGAAGTAATCAATCATATCATGTCCCAAGAATATCTCATGATGTAAAGTATAATAACATAGTCTCAATGCTCTAATGCTCAAATATGTAGGAGCCTCAATGCTCAAATATGCAAGAGCCTCAACGTTCAAATATGTAGGAGCCTCAACGCTCAAATATGTGATGCCTACAAAAACAAATGTATGAATATGTTAGTATAACAAAATACTTATATTTTCACCATGCCTGGTGGGAGAGAGCCTCTTTAGAAGAGGAAGGTTCTGAATCTATAATCTCGCTCATAAATGCAGTATAGTTAGTATATCTCTTTGGTCTTTTGCTTCCCTAATTGTTCCTGGAGGAGCTGCATAGTTGTTTGCATCTTCTAACATCTTTGTGGCCCAAAGTGGCTTCTTCTTGTTGATAGTGGAAGAGCTAGGATGGCATGGGATATCTATAGGTTCAGGAGCATCTTTAGTGATCTCATTTCTCTCCCTTTGAATCTCGGAAGGTTGAATTTTATCAATGGATTGAGATAAATTATTATACTCATATGAAGTATCCTTGGATTTTGAGAAGGCAAGATCTTCTTCAAATATTACATCTCTACTCAATTCGATTTGATTTGACCCAGAACGTAGATTCTCTATGCTTTGACTGAATCACTGTATCCTACAAATATACCTTTCTTTCCTGATGGTTCTAATTTAGATCTCTTCTCTTTAGGAATATGGAAGTATACAAGACATCCAAAGATTCTTAGGTGAATGATGTCAAGTTTGTTCCCAGTAAATGCTTCTTCAGGAGTCTTATTTTCTAAGGATGAATGAGGACATCTGATTTGAATATAGATTGCAGTGTTAGATGCCTCAACCCAAAGTGGAGTGAGAAGATCCTGATCGTGAAGCATAGCTCTTGTAGCTTCTACTATGGTTCTATTTTTCCTTTCTGCAACACCATTTTTTGGGGGATTATAAGGAACTGTAAACTCCCTCTTAATTCTTGCTTCTTTACAGTAGGTGCCGAAGACTTTAGAAGTGTACTCACCTTTATTATCTAATCTAAGAACTTTTATCCTTTTGTTGGTGAGATTTTCTTTTAGAGATTTGAATTAAACTCTTTAAATTTCTTTAGATCTTCAATTGATTCTTTGCTTTTGAGAAAGTATATCCATGTTTTCCTAGAGAAATCGTCCACAAATATAATATAATATAGACATCCTCCTATGGATGGTACAAACATGGGCCCACAAAGGTCAGTATGAATGATTTCTAGAATTTCTTTAGTTTTACTTTCATTGTTGTTAAAGGTAGTCTTAATATTCTTTCCTAGAGCGCAACCTTTACAGACACCTTCATGTTTTAAGGGTAGGTAAGGAAGACCTAGAA
>MU226492.1:3322004-3340099 GCA_018584345.1 Thuja plicata
AACAGCTGACCCTGGGTCCCAAATTCTGTAATTGACCTCATCCTCGTCATGGGGATAGGAAATACCTTCCTCATCTAGCTCGAAGAAAGGATTATCAAATATCAAATCAGCATCCATCTCAAACAAGGAATTGTCGATCGCTTGAAAGTTATCCAACTCATAAAGAAACTTTGGATGATCCAAAGCTCTTTTGGGACAGCTATCCAAGTCATAGGTCTGCCGTATGCTATCGAGTTCCTGGATCACCTCTGAAAGAATTCAAATCTCTCCCTGTCGTCCTATTCCCTGTACTGACTAGAGGCAACAATTTGATTTCTTGCTTCGTGAAGAGCATGAGGTGTGTGCTCCAATGTTTCCTGAGCAACATTAAGCTCTCTGTTGAGCTTATTAACCTTGTCACCTTTTTCCCTCAACTGCTCAGCATAAATTTCAGCAACCTGTAACAGGTAGTCACGATCTGAAAGTAAACATAGATATTCTGATTTTGAAACCTCAAATGCTGTTTTGACCTCCTGTAAATCTGCAATGTAAGATCCAATCCTAATATTGCCCTATCCTGTTTCTCTCTGAGCTTTCCTGTAAAGATCCTCAATGATCTGGTGAGTGCTATCATGGTGAACAAGAGCTGCAGTAATTGCATCGTTATTGACCTTCAGCTGTCGCTGCAAGGCATGCTTCTTATCGTTGTTATTTTGAGACGCATTCTCTGATTGTTCATCCACTTCATCATTATGCATACGTGATGCATTGCTATAGAAATCACATGATTCCTCATATTCTGTAACCTGTATATTTGCTACCTCTTCTTTAGTCTCTCCTTCATGCATTGATTCAATATTTGTTTTACGATCTCCTGCTTCAATGACAGCCTCATAAGGGTTTTCTTCAATAACTGATTTAGTTTTTTGTTCACTTATGGGTTGATTAGTGATAGCTGGAAACCCTTCATGTAAATTTTTGCATCTATCTTGTGCAAGTAGATCTCGAGCCAAATCCTGACACTGCTTCCTTTCCATTAAAGTTTTGTGTTGAAGCTTTGGATGAAAATCCAAGAAGTTAGAGAAGGTTAAATCTCTCTGAACCTGTGGAGGGAGTGTGTTGTACTCATCATATATGGTGAGAATTTCAGTCCTTTTATCCGGTTGTGAAAACTGGCCTAACTGTTGTTGCACTTTAGCAAGATCCTTCCAAACTATTTCCAAACCCTACATTTTTCCCCTAATATGATGCACTGAAACTTGTAAGTCTACCCCTGTTTTCACTGTATTAACTGCAATGAATTGCACTCGCAATAAGAGGCTACGAAATTTCTTTGGCACTTCCTTCAAGCTCCCAGACAAGGGCAAAAGGAATCACAAACAATTCTTATGCAGGTCTGAAGCTTCACTCTTTAGCCGATAAACATTACACCACAGAGTTATATCTTTTCTTGTACTTAGAATTCTGAATAGCTCCTTGTTTATGTCGGAGATATGTGGTACTGAATTCAGCTAATATCCCTCATTGATTCTTAACTCCAATCTCACCAAAATTTCACAAGTCAAGCATTTGTTGTTCATGCTTCTTATTGAATGACAGATTATGGTGATTCTAGAACACAACTCTAGGAGTCCTCAGATTTAAATATATATTTATAGTTATTTCTTTGAATGGGATACATAGTGTTGTTCACAAAATAGAGATGGAAATATGTTTCAAATTCATTGACATTCAAATATAGAGTAGTGAAATGGATTTCTGACCTGTGCAAATACCATCAGTTTAATAGATGAACTCTTTCTTTCATAACTTCCAGTAGATGAACATACACAGCAAACGATTATGTATGTACATACACCACCAATCCCAATGCTTCTTAGATTTTGTGATGCCCAGTCCGCTATGTCTGTTCCCAAATTTCAAAACCTGTGTTTACTGCTTAAGGCCAACTCCTGCCCATTACGACAGTATTGAGAACTGCGTAGGAATGGCAAAAAGGTTGTAAACATTCATCTTCCCGAACTCCAACCTCTATACGCATTCAATGAGGACTTGGCAAAATACCTGGATGTCGTAAGAACTTTGATCCACAACCTTATGCTAGACGCACACTTCAGAAATATATTTTGTGACTTCCTTACACAACCAAATGGAGTATACTCTGTGACTTGAAGATATGAAGAATTATTCAGTCACCATCCATGTATTTCCTCATGATTTTATTGGAAACCAAACTTCCAACACTCCACATTAGCTCTTCAAGATGCATGATTCATGTATTGGCCTTTTCACAGCAGCCTTTATTTTCTACAGCAATTTCTTGGAATAAAACTCCGCTTCTGATATACAACTATTACGGCAAGTGAAAGTGTTCTTGAAGACATTCTTTCCAACAAGATTAAACTCCAAGCAAATGCACGTTTCTTCCATGGACAATTTGTTCTGCGATTAAAGTTTTCAAGATGAAAGTTTAGATTCTTGCGGCTGCAAGTATAATTATTTTCGGAAGACCCTGTAACCTTCGACACAGTAATAGTTTGTGAACCGTCGACTTCTGTACGTCCAGCTCAATGACTCATCAACACATCTAAATATGACAAAGTCTGCAATATTCTCTGAATCTTCCACCTTGTATATATGGCCAATAAAATAATCGCCCCTCTTTCTCAGCAGAAACTGACGTTTAATCCTTCAACCTTTGGCATCGGTTACGTTAATCTTCAAGAATTAATAAATCATTAATTCCTTATAACTTTAGAGTCCCTTGAACAAATAAGGCCTTCAAACGCTTAATAATTTACTTACGACAAACCACTATTATTTTTTGAATAATACATTCACCCCCAAACTATAACTTTAAAAAACTCCATTTCCACATATTCACTTAGCAATTAAACTCTAGAATAAGTTTTGCGTTGAAACTACAACACCGGACAAGTCTACAAGAATCAGTTGGCAATACAAAAAGTTTGAATGAGATATACGACCTTCCGTATTACATTTCCAGATGTTTCACAACAAGGAATTTCATGCCCAACACAAACCATGTGCAAGATTGCTCTAGCCAATACCAGTCACGAATTAATCTACCAACGCCAACATCAGACTCACTTTATCGAACAAATATTTGCCTTCATAAAACATCGGTCTTTGGTCACTATGTGATTTGGTATAAAAAAATATCTACTATAGACTTATTAAATTAAAAGGGCCCCACCAATATATGCATTCCAAACTTTGAATGGGCTTGAAAAATAGTAAACCGCAGATGTTAACAGAGATAATTGTGGCTCCTAACTTATTCCGCACAGGTATTACAAACCCAAACAAGTCGGCGGATTATATCCACGGAACTAATACTATTCAGATGAAAGTAGTTGGCCAATACAGAATCGAAGCCACCACTTTACGAAATTAATCACCAATATTGAAAGTGTCGCAACAAATGAGAACTCATGGAATATATTCACAATATAATTGTCCTTTTCTCAAATGTCAAATAGAGGCAAGAATTATTATTCCTCAATCGAATCCAACCCTTACAAATTTTGTCCAAATATACTGTTATTCGAGATCTCACAGGCTGGCAGGAAAACCAGCTCTGATACCACTGTAATGACCCGAACCGGGTCTTTCCTTCAATTTCACAAATACTTCTCAAGTAGATTTAAAGAAATACATTCATGCAATAAACTATGGAATTCAACAGTAATTAACCAGCATTTCATATTCCATTAAAACCCTCAACAACATCCTTGCATTATAAAATAACAATGGGATTTCTCACAATCCAAATCTGAAGGCAACATGCAGCAGAATAACAATTAACAGAAAAGAACCTGTGAATACAAAGGCGAACTCTGATGTGAATCCGCACCGGAGACGAACTGGGGCTACGTCCAATCCTCCTTTGAGCCAAAAGGGTTTCCGTCCTGAAGGCTGAATTCGAAAGCTGAAAGCTTCCCGATATCTCCAAGAGATAAAAATAATATCCAAAAACTAAGCATATCCCAAATGAGCCTTCAATCCCTTCTTTTAAAGCACTGGCTGTGACTCTTCAGTTTCCCTTCTCTTGTCTATTCCTATTCTCACTTAAAGTCACTTTTTAAATAAATATAACCATTGGTTATAAACTGACAAAATAAAATAAAGTGAGGAATCTTCTGGCATTAAAACGGATGACCAAACGAACTCGGATAGAGACGTGTGATAGCTTGCCGGAAAGCTCTCGGCAAGACGCTCGGAGTCCACTACTGAAATGCCAGGAACACTGAGTTCTTCCTACTTATTATAAATAGTAAGCACCTTGGAAACCCTGTGGAAACTGATCCGATTGGCCTGAAACTGAAAACACCTAGGCCAAACACCCCTCTGATCCTCTACCAAACCTCGGTTAGCCCATCGGACCATGATGAAAAGGCTAACTATAAGGCACGAGATAATGTGCCCAAAAAGGGGACATTACACCCTTAGATGATCCTTTTTGGCTTTTCTTGTTGGTATGGGCTCCTTAATCTCATTTATACCAATATATATAATAAACTGCACATGAGACATCATTCTTGCTAGTTAGAAAATCTTTGTATTCTCTTAAAAAGTTGAGCTGGCTTATAAACTTTTTTGTTGCATGTTTTCAGGCTGCTTTATTTGGAGGATATTCTTGGGTTTCATCGATTTTTGAGAATAACTATATCAATAAACTATTTTTTTTGCTATGTGAATTGTCTAGGCGTAAATACCTAATGTTATTTTTAATGAATTTTTGGAAAATGATTATATTGTCAAAAAGTATCTTAAACTATTCAAGCTAATTTCTTCAGCATTTTTCATAGACAGAGACAATACACAAGATTGAGATGATTTATGGCCTATGAAATTGATCTCTATCCATCGTTTTGTAAATAACTTCATTTATATGTTTATAGATTAAAATCAGAAATACAAATCCAATATGAATTCTATTTCTTTTATTTCGAAAACTGGGATAGATAATAACTCTACCTGAAGCACGTTTCCAATATGACATGACTCATTTCCTATCAATTTTTTTTATATATATTTGGTGCTGCAACTTGATTGAATATAATTTTCGAAGGGAATGCTTTTCTGTAAATGTTTTTGCTACTAAATATTAAATAGAATGAAATATATCAATAAACTGCAATTTATTTTGAAACAGTTCCTAACATGGTCATTTTGATGAATCAGTGCTAGATGCTGTTGGATTATTGGCCGAATATTTGAAGGAAGACCCTTGGTTGCGCTGTTTATGCAATCATTTAGGGTAAGATGGTTTTATTTCCTATTTTGGTGCTATTTAAAAGCTGAAAAGCTATTGGTCGGTTGCTGGAATATATCATGATTCCTTTCATGAAAAGCTTCAAAATTCTAGTAGTACTTAAAATTTTAAGTATACTAGAAACTTTTACAAGGAGAATTACATTGAGATGCAACTTTTCAAAACTGCCAGGATTTGGTACGATACAGCCATGTACGGCAACAAAAAGCACAATCTTCGTTGTGTTGAAACATTGAATAACCATAAAAACCAGGAGCATATTCATTTATTCCCTTAGTTACTAGTTCGGATGCGGGTATGAAAACCTAGTACTTGGATGCGTGGATTTTTTTTTGGGGGGTTTGGATGCATTTGGGTATGTGTGTGTGTGTGTGTGTATATATATATATATATATATATATGGATAATTATATTTATACAAAAAAATTAAAGAAATATACAGCCCAGGATGCGCATCCTGGATGCATCCACACGCATCCAGATGACACATCCAAACTTGTACGGATGCGTAGGGGCAGGGCACGCACCCTACAACTAAGTTTATTCCTAAATTCCACAATGCAATTAATGTGCAATCCAAAGGCACATATAATGAATGGATTAATATAATTCCCTCAACTGTTGGGAGTAACCACTTTTTAATTAGTTGGGTGTGCGTAACATACCCTTTTTGGTGCTTAACCAATTCGTGCTCATTTAGCTACTTTCCAACTCCTCCAGCCTAACTGGTTAGTTAGGGAGAACTCCAACATTCTTAGAGAAGCTTTTGACCAGTCTTGTAGAGAAATTGTTCTTGGAGTTGAGTTCATTTGGTTCGATGGACCCCCTTGATGCTTTTGTAGTTGATTTTTGACTTTTTGGGTGCTCTCCAAACTTCTTGGTGGAGCAAGCTACTTTTAGAAAAAGTAAACCGGTTGCCTTTGATGCCCCTAGTGTTCAATATCACTTTGGTATGATCAAAATTGCAAAATTATATCATTTGAGTGCTTTCTGTAACTTGGAGATATTATTGAGCTATTTAATTAATATTTCACTTAAGTTGTCTAATTTTGGAAATAATAAAAGGGACAAATATGTCTAATAGCTCATTCTGAAGGTGTTGTAAAGTTATTTCCTATATTACCCAGGGATGCGTCCCCTATCCCAGGGGACTCGCCCCCGTCCCCGAGACGTTTCGGGGATGTAAAGGAAATGTTCCCCAACCATCCCCAATTGCAAAAATTTGCACCCTTGACATTTGGGGATGGCTAGTTGTCCCCGAAATGCCTAGGGGAAGCCAAAAC
Organism: Thuja plicata; assembly: GCA_018584345.1. Taxonomy (NCBI): domain Eukaryota; kingdom Viridiplantae; phylum Streptophyta; class Pinopsida; order Cupressales; family Cupressaceae; genus Thuja; species Thuja plicata. Next base: position 3,328,566 of record MU226492.1, read on the forward strand.
ATCCCCGAAACGGATAGGTATCCCGTACACATTCAGATGATTTTTGGCGATGTGGGGGGCCCATAAGGTTCAAATTCGTGTTTGCAGATGATAAAATTCAAATGAGTTCGACATGGGAAAAAAATCAGCAAATAAATTCGTGATTAAATATGTTTAAAATTTTAATTTAAATAAAAAATAAATATATCAAATTTTATATATTAAATAATAAATTTTAAAATATTTTAAAATTATTAATCTAATATTTAATTTTTTTTAATATTCATGATAATAAACATATTAAGTTTTATGTGTTAAATAAAAATATGTTTAAAAGTTTTAGATATTAAAGAAAATCATATTATAATTATAAATTTAATTTAATAACTTTTAAATATTTAATTATTAGTCATTCAATAAAAAACAATTCAAGTTGATATATATATATATATATATATAAAGCCATAAAAATTTAAAATTATATTTAAAAACAGAAAATTAAAAAAAAGAAGTAAAAACTAAAATCTAAATATTAAAAAATATTAAATTTTATATCGATTTGAATATGTATATTTGATAGACCATGGTTTTGATGTTTGAGACTATTGTTATAATGCTGTTATACTACTGATTTATACTGCTGCTATTATCATTTATGTTGTTATACTACTGTTGTAACTCGCGAATCCGTGATTTATTTGCATATTGTCTTGTTGTTATCACATTTTTTTTGGACAAGTTCTACCAAGTATGGGGTAGAGCCCTCTACTAACGTCAAAAAGCTATTGCATATATTTTCAACAGGCATACACACCAAAATAGGCTGTAGACAGCCCAACCTTAACCCAACTAGAAACCTCTAAAAACTAAGCATTACATTTCCACTCCCAACATACATCCATATGACCCGTTCAAGTAATTTTTTTTGCAGAAATATGCAACCCCTCTGCAAAGATTCATCAAAGTAAATGCTTCTCTGTGATTGAATGGAGACGCCCTTCCATATAGCATTTTGTGCAGCTTTCCAAAGCAGTTTTGTTGAACACTATTCTGGAATTCTCCCCAAATGACATTAATGGGGATCTTGTCATCTTCCTCCAGGTTCACCGATCGATCCTCTGAATCCCCTATTTCTTCTATGCTGCTACCAAAGTAGATTGACAATGGTTTATACAAGTTCCGCAATTCGATATTGTATATTGGATTTGCTACTTTGGCCCAAAATGCAGGGGAAACAAAGTCATCTGGTATCTAAAAACCCATGTCCTGGGATTCCGTCATTTGCACAATGGTGTCTCATCACCAAGATAGTTAATTGAGCCTACTTTGGAAGAAACAAATCATGATGATACTGTCTTATCCATCTATCAACTGCTATTACTTTGCAGAAGCTGCAACTGATATGACCAGTCCATGGTGGTCACTCAGGCTCGCAGTACTCAATTCTTATCATCTCTAGGACAATTGCGATCTCATCATCAAAATTTTTGATTAGAAGTGCCAATCTCCAAATGTGGCATTTGCATCTGGCCAATATGAGTAGTGCGTATCATAAGGGACACATTTGTATCACCACTGAATATCATTTGAAAAAAATTTATTTGTCACATGTTGATCTCCAACCAATTTGAAATGGCAAAGTCAGTTGCAGCAATACTTGGTTGGAAATGGCAAGTCAGTTGCAGCAATACAGCTCAAAGCAACACGAGCACACATTAGGTGCAAATACAGTTATAACCAACTCAATCAGGAGGAACAAGTATGCATCATCTGTCTACTGACGGTAGAATCAATCATTGACAGTGCGATCAGGCTCATCCAAAACACTCAAATATAAGACTTGTGTCCTGGCATCACCAATTATAATCAATGTGGTGGAGCTGGTAAAAATCACCTGTTATCCAACCAATCAAATATCTAAGCATGAAGACAAGGATTCACAAGGCATCCAAAAGATAACTTTGCATTGCCCTGACAATGAGTGCATCAAGAAAAGCACTGTCCAATCTTTCACCAACAGCCACCAATAAAATGTAATGCAACAACACTTTAGAATCATATAATTGAGCAATCATAAGATTCATAACACATCATCTGCTGAACATGTGATAATGCATCATCAAAAAATTGCAAATCACCAAAAAATTGCAACATCATCATTAGGTTCAACATAGGCACTCACAATGTCAGAATCTGCAATGGGCATCTAAAAGCCAACACTACAATGCACCAGTAACAAGTGCATCAACCAAGACATTTGTAGTCTTTGGCCAACAACCAACAATAACTGGAATGCAACAATACTTTGTGTAATATCCTCGTAGGATATTATCCCCAGATTTTAACACAAAAATTCAAACAAATATTTTGCATGCAGTTGATTTCAATTTATCAAGCAAAAATACAAAATACCCAGCTGAAATAGAGTTTCAAAAATGAATTTTGCAATTAAATCTTCAGTAAGAAATAACAAAGATCCAATTGTAGTTACAGAGCTTACAACAAGATTAGATACCAAAAATATGAACCTGAAACACTAAGTGAGACACCTGCATTAAATCTCCAACCGACAATGGGTTTCCGTTCATTGCCTCCAAGCTCGAGGGTTTTTGTCCTCAAACCTGCTGAAAGTTGAAGCTTCCAAATTCTCCAAGAGAACAATAATCAAATCATAAACCAAGCCTGAAGAGAATGAGGCTCTGAAAGTTCTTTATAACACATCCCTGTGACTCTACGTTTTCCCCTGCCCATCTCTCTGAAAGTTCTTTATAACACATCCCTGTGACTCTACGTTTTCCCCTGCCCGTCTCTTCATATTTCTTTTCTTGGTTTCTTTTATTTCCCTTTTTAACTTAAACGACTTTATTATATTTTTCAGTAGGCTCCATAAAGTCATTTTAACACTTTATTAAATAATTAAACTAAGTTGTCATTTAATTTGATATAATTTGACAACTTAGCATTTTAATTATTTAACTGATTAATAATGTCCCATAAAGGGGACATTACAGTCCTCCCTTCCTGGAGATTGCTTGTCCTCAAACAATCTTTATCTGCATGCTAAAACCAAATGCCAGGATCCCATATCAATCTCAAGAATGCTGCTCTACCAATCCGTTGTGCTACTCTAATATAAACAACATCGTGTTCAAAATTGTGAAGCCACTCATCAAAATCCAACTGAAGTAATGCACCAAACATGCCGATACTAGGATCCCAAATAATCACTCTTTCATAACAATCAATTATGAGGAGATAGTAGTATCTCGAGAAGCTATCATCACTGAACAACTCTTCAATTGCAAATGGTCTCCCATGGAAGTGCATAACACCCATTATAGGCACAAAATAAAACATATCATCCCATCCCGAGTTGCTGATGTAATCCATAACTTTCATAGCTCTGAAAACTCTAAGAACGCTGAGATCAATGCCATGATATAAATCCTGCCAAGGTAACTCAAAAGAGACCACCTCATAAAAGACCCTGTCACTCACGACCCAAGTACTACTCCTGTAGTCAACTACTGTAAACTTGACATCAACAATTTGCCTCCAAATGCTAGTGTAGGAAAAATGAGCATTCCAACAAGCCCAACTCATTGCAAGCACACAAACTGATGTTATGAAGTGACCATAATGACTCAAATTATCCCAAACAGTCATGAAGAATAATTGAGTCGTGCCCAAGAAATGCCCCACAACTAGTTGCATTGAAGTATACAAATACTCTGAAGTCAACGCCCACGCTAGAAAGGAACTAGCACAACAGTAAAAAATCTGAAATGCCATTGAATACATAGAAATCACGGGTAAGGAAGTAGCTGAAAAATCATTTTCTCTGATCAAAACATATCTACCATCCACCCTCAACCCGAAACCACTCATCTGTTGAACCAAAGAATCCATCCAGCTCACCTGTAGATCCAGATCAGAACTCATATGTAGGCTGATCGGTAAGTGGGCAGTAATACTAACACTAGAAACTAAACCACTGCTCCAATCCTGTGACCATCCCTGATTACTAGGAACTGTACCTGGGTCCCAAATCATGCAATCAATTTCATTCTCATCACTGGAATCAGAAAAAATTCCCCCATCCAACTCGAAGAGTGGATTATCAAATGTCCAATCAGCATCCAGCTCAAACAAAGGATTGTCAACAACCTGAATATTATCCTTTACTCCTAACTTATATTGAAGTTCTGGCTGGTCAAAAAATCTCTTACTTGATCTTCTGGGACAACTATCCAAGTCATAAGTTTGTTTTATGCTATCAAGTTCCTTAATCACCTCCCTGAAATACCTAGTCCTTTCTTTGTTCTCTTGTTCCCTGAACTGATTAGTGATCAAAATTTGATTTTTTGCTTCTTGAAGAGCAATCTGTGAATTCTCCAATGTCTCCTAAGTATCGTTAAACTCCTTGATGAGCTTATTAACCTCATCTTCCTTTTTCCTCAATTTATCAACATATATTTCAGCAACCTTTAAAATGTAACCCGTCTAAAGTAGACATAAATAATCTGATTTCAAAGATTTAAAGGCTACTTTGACCACTTGCAAGTCAACATTATAAGAATCACCTTCCATACCACTTTGTCTTTTTCCCATCTGAGCCTTCCTGTAGAGATCTTCAATGATCCTGTGAGTGTCATCATGATGCACTAAAGCTGCAACAACTATATCATCAGTAACTTTCAGCTGATTCTTCAAAGTATCATTGTCATTTTGAAATGCATTTTCTGATTGGTCATCCAAAACACCATCATCCTGAAATTCTTTCTTTGATTGGTCCTCTAAATCACTATCATGCATAAGTGAACTGCTGCTATAATGAACACATGATTCATCATACCTTTCACAGGTGTTATCAATGTCATCATAGGCCTCAAACTGCTTGTTTGATTGATCTGCATGCAAGGTCAAGGCTGCTGCTGTGTCATCACCTTTAAGCAAATTCTCATCATGTGAAGATAAATACACTTCGTTGGAAACATTTTGAGATCCCAACATGCTTTCACATTGAGTAAAACCATTCTCAACAGAATGTTTGTCAATTACAGCCTCCAAGTCACCAATGTAGAGATTTGTATATCTCTTACCTATAACAATAGCTGAATTCATCTCATCACCAATATTTGTGTTATTTTGTTGGGACAAAGTTATGAGATTCTGATCTTCTTCATTGCTGGTTTGAATTTCTTTGGCTGCCTTATCTTCGTTACAATTCCCACAAACATGATTAGGTGTCCAAGTGTCCTAACATGTAAAACAAATCTGCTCCTTCCTCATTTGGTTCTTACTTTTTTTGTGAGTTCCTACAACCTGTAAGCCCATTGAGATTAATTCATTTTCAGTCATGTGCTCCTTGAACTTTTCAATTTTATGCTCAATCAACCCCTTTGAGAGCTCATAACCCATATGTGAAATTTTATATTCCTTTCTCCAAATAGCGAACAAATCTGATTGCAACGGCTTACAGATGTCATCATCCTCATCTAAGATTAAGGATATAATAGTGTGCATACAAGCCCTCACGTTGTCTGGATGATGTTTCTTAATTTCTGTTAAGAAGCATTGAAACATTTGAAGAATCAAATCATTACATTTAAGATCAATCATAATGGCAAATGATCTGACTTTTGACATAATTTCTAAAATTTTAACCTTCTTAACAAAGGTAGGGCCTTTGTCATCATGTAACCCCTGAAAACTCTTCATAATCAATTGCAAGACCTTTCTCAGTACATCATCATTGTAGGGGGCTATAGGAGCTGTTATTCGTGTAATTTCACTAAGACATGAAGCAACTGCAAGTCTAACATCTTTATGTGGATGTTCCAAAAACTTCTGCTGGACCAAAACAAGCATTGAGGGCTGCAAAGCCCAATTCAAAAGTCTCCAATCAAACTGATCTACACGAGACAAATATGAGTCTAATTCCTCTAACTTAGAGAAAACACCATCAGGAGACTTCAGGGACTCCAATTGTAATTCAATCAAATAGAGCCAATTCCTTACTTCATTTTCTATCTGTAAATTCCTTAGTTGATCACCATTAAATGTGTCATTGAATTCTTTTGAGAAAAGATAACTTTTCAGATTTTCCATTGACTTTATTTTGTTTTTCCCAAATGTGAGCTGCTACCCCTGTTTTGCCCCAATTTTTAACAAACCTTTTTCACCACATCAACAACTAGGACATTCTGATTAGCAAGTGAACGCAATTCTGTAAATGACTATCTCGTTCTTGTACTGCCTGAACACCCGTAGGAAGTCCAAACTTAATGATAGCAGGGAGATATCTGACCTTGTCCTTAAATGGAGAGTGGCAGTGCTCAGAGAAGCATTGTCAGTTCTGAAAATCAGTGATATTGTACTCAGATTTCAAGAACATCTGTCTTTCAGTGTTTGAGCTCTGTGATAACAACAACAGATATATCTCTGATATTTACTTAGTCGTTTGCTTAAGCTTGCAACACCAATGGTTTCCTAACATAAGGGCCATGATAAGTGATATGAATAATCTGAGAAGAGTCAAACATGGGACCCAAAATTCGCTACAGCCATAAATTAAAGAAATTGCCACAGTGAAGATATGTGACGTTCCAAATGTGAAAATTTGTATTTTGATTTCTTTAATTCTGGATGTTACCACTCTCCAGTGCAACGGCTTGAAGAATGGTGCCTTTGAACAATCACATCCACCCTTAACTGTAATATCCCACTGTAGTGTCCAACCCAATTTACCACTAATTTTTATCAAATTCCCAATTTCAATGTACAGGTATTTCGTCAAACATTTTACATACCGTACTGAATTTTTCAGAGTTTTATATCATAGAACAGCTGACTTGAGATTCCCATGCCCATTGACAGCCAATACTGTAGTGTGCCGTCCAAGGTATCAAACATATCATAAACCCATGTGCCCAAATGACGTCCAGACAAGAACAAATTCAACATTCACAGAAGCACCAACAACTCTGTCCACAACACAATGCTGCAGTGCCTTCTTCCTCACACAAGGAAACCAAGCATAGTCTTCTAGCAAAACCATTCAATGTCAAGCCTGTCCATCACTGGACTGGAACATTTTGCAGAAGTTACAATAAACGGGAACTCATTTTCTGTGTATATGCAACTATAATATTAAGCCTTTGGGGTCCCCTATGCAGTAATCAGTGTGTTACATCCCACCCATCCGGTCCACCATCATAGTTGATAGCAACCGATACCTATGCTCTCAGGCATGATGTAATATCCCCGTAAGGATATTTTCTCCAGATTTCTCAAAATATATCACAGAAATTTAAACAACAGATTTGCATGCAAATGATTTTCAATTTATCCAGCAAAATTACAAATACCCAGCTGAAATATAGAGTCTGAAATAATATTTCATTTAAATCTTCAACAAAACAATAACGAAATCCAATCGTAAACATAGAACTTACAGCCAGATTGAATAACTAGAAATAAGTATTTTATGCACAAGTGAGACACCTGTATGACATCTCCACGGACAATGGGTTTCCGTCCATTGCCTCCAAGCTCGAGGGTTCCCGTCCTCAAACCTGCTGAAAGCTGAAGCTTCCAACTTCTTCAAGAGAACAATATCAAAACATATATCCAAGCATAACGAGAATGAGCCTCTGAAAGTTCTTTTATAACACATCCCTGTGACTTCATTTTCCCCCAGCCCGTCTCTTCATCTTTCTTTTTGAGTCTTTTATTAACCCACTTTAAATTAAAATGTCCTTTTAATAATAAAGTGACATATTAATATGTACTTAATTTTACTAGTCACTTTATTAATAGACTATTTAATCTTCTAGCATTAAAATAAATAACCAATCAAACTCGGAAAACCATGTGTGATAGCTCGTTGGAAAGGTCTTGGCGAGATGCTTCAAGTCCAATACTTTAATGCCAAAAATATTGAACCCTGTTGACTTACTATGAATAGTAAGTATCTGGAAACTCTGCTGAATCTACTCCGATTGGCCTGAAACTGGAATTGCCTAGGCCAAATCTCTCTTTGATCCTTGAAAAGTCCTAGTTAGCCCACGAGACCAAGCCAAAAGGGCTAACGATGCATCAAGAATTAAGGGGCTAGAAAAGGGGACATTACACATGACACAATATTCTCAGACCCGCACACAAGCCTCACTCCATATAAATATTACGCACCTGTCACAATACCAATATTTGCTTCTTTCCAATAATTAGCAATACTAATGTTAGCTTCTTTCCAATAATTGCCGCTATTCCTGATGGCTCTTGCCGTTACCAAAGAGATTGCTCTATATTATATTGTTTGCTACAGGCAGGGTCTCAATAGTTCCCGATGATAAAGTTCTGCTGAAAAATTTAATCCACTGCACTTGGGAAATATATATGTATATATCGCCACAAACAGAAGACACAGTCACGCCACGGGAGAATGAATACTCAACACCAAATTGTTCTTGCCCAGCGGCAGAGAATAATGAAGACTCATGTTTATGCACCCAATAGCCAAGTTTGTAGTTGCAATCACAGATAATAATCCTCTGGTCTTTACGGCATCTACTGCTATTCACGACCCAATGAAGCTATTTATCAAACTCCCGCTCAATATTCACCGTATGAGGAATTGCTCCTGCCAATATCGTGACAGAATTGAAGTGCTCAACATTAGACTCACTAGAATGAGTCGATAAAATTTTGTTCAAATATTCACGGGTCTTCCAAGTTACGGACCCTCCAAATTCCACGGATTAATCAATCAATTTAAAAGCTACGCCAAATAACCTCAATTCCATCATTAATTCACAATTTTATTCAAAATAAAATTCTCGCCTCCACAAGAAGAAATAAATATTAAACATTAGCGGCTAAGGAAAAGTCTCAATGCCAAACTTCTTTAAACCTTTAATCTCCAACATAATATTGAGGCCCTAAAAAAGCACCTTAAATCTCGAACGATTTAAATAAGACCAAGCTTTATATCCTTTATAATATATACGCCGAAAATCTTTATTCTGAACCTCATCGAACAAAGAATATTTATTCCAATTGCCAATTTTAATAAATATAATCTTTATATTCCATTATTAAGAAAGTTTGTGTATTGCCTTGTTTTGAGTTCACCTTGAAACCCTAGATCCACAATATAAGACCAAAAAACTTCGAAGTTGCAAATACCTTAATTTTTGTTTCTCATGAATCCTCACAGGCTAGCAAGAAAACCAACTCTGATACCGCTGTAATATCACCGGAGAATATTATCCCCAGATTTTAACACAAATTCAAACAAATATTTTGCATGCAGTTGATTTCAATTTATCCATAAAAAATACAAAATACCCAGTTGAAATAGAGTTTTAGAAATGAATTTTGCAATTAAATCTTCAGTAAGAAATAACAAAGAACCAATTGTAGTTACAAAACTTACAGCAAGATTGGATACTAGAAATATGAACTTGAAACACTAAGTGAGACACCTGCATGATATCTCCAACCGACAATGGGTTTCCGTCCACTGCCTCCAAGCTCGAAGGTTTCCATCCTCAAAATTGCTGATAGCTGAAGCTTCCAAATTCTCCAAGAGAACAATAATCAAATCATAAACCAAGCCTGAAGGCAACGAGTCTCTGAAAGTTCGTTTTCCCCTTCCCGTCTCTTCATATTTCTTTTCTTGGTCTCTTTTATTTTCCCTTTTTAACTTAAATGACTTTATTATATTTTTCACTAGGCTCCATAAAGTCATTTTAACACTTTATTAAATAATTAAACTAAGTTGTCATTTAATTTGATATAATTTGCCAACTTAGTATTTTAATTAGTTAATTGACTAATAAAGTCCCAAAAAGGGGACATTACACTTTGGAATTGTACAACTGATAAATCACAACACATCATCTGCCCAACGTGCAATTCAACATCAACAATAATCTGTAACATAATCTGTAAGAACATACAACATCAAAATCTACAATGGGTGCAACACAATCAATTTGCATCAATATCATGTTTTTGAAGTCTCCACTTGAATTTTCCATATACACAAGATCTGTAATGTCCATTTTTTGGTCCATTCCAACATCCTTAGAAATCATCAACTTCTTGGAGATTGTCAACTTTATTGGAAAGGTATTCTAATAGTGACTAGGAGTTCTTGGAGCCAAGCCAAGTACATTAATGCTTTCCGTATGCAAACTTGACATCTAATAGTACTCCACACTTCTTGGAGAAGTCGTTGTCTTGGGAGAGTGCCAACTTTCATATAGATGGATATCTTATGCACTTAAGGTTTGGGTGGCATGGTCAAAATTCATAGTTTCTGTTATTGTAATATTTTTCGTAACTTTGGTGGTTGTGTGGTAAATAATTAAATAATAATTGATTAAATATTTAAGTCGTCATAAAGTGGAGAATTAGAAAGAAATTTTTTATTTAATTATTTTAAAAGGGGGTGTTATAAAGATACATGAAAGTGACTTATTTCTAGGCCTAAAATACAGTTGAATTAAAAGGTCACTTAAATGGAAAATTACATTTTATTATTTTCAAAAATGGTACATAAAGAGGAAAATTGAAGAGGAAAAGGAATTCTTGGCATTTCATTGGTAATTTCCAACTCGGAAGAGAACAACTATTGATTTTGAGCCCCTGGATGAAAAGCCTATGGCACATTGGTTTTAAAGACAAAAATCCTCCTAGCCAATTCTTGGTGAATTTATTAAGGTTTCATAGATGCGTCGATTGATTCAAAGATTCAAAGAGATTCGATGGTTGACATACAAGTGGATTGGCAAGATAGGCGTGATTTGATAGGTGAAGGAGTTATACTCTGCAAGCATCATAGGATGATTGTTAATATCTAATCTATTGTCTCCCATTATTCCAGTTCCTTCCACATTCTCCTTGTAGCCATAGAAGGATTTTCAGATTCATGGAGGAAGCTTTTCCAGCCTATCATCACTGCTGAATTTAATGTAGGATAATTTTCAGTTATTACATGCCAAAATTTTGAGAAGTGGAATTCAATTAGGTAGCCATGGTACAATGCTTCTATTGATCATATTGATAATTTAAGTGTGGACAAATAATACTTTCCATGAGTAGCTATAGAGAGGCTCCTTTGTTTTTCCAGCTTGTGTATTGCTGTTTGGGAAGAAATCCCAAGCAAATTATGACTATCAATCTGATCTGAACTATATTTCAACTGGTAAGGATGCAGCCTCATGGTAAGAGTCCTTGTAGTCCAAGGTAAACATTATAACATCGGTTTAGAAGAGGTGAGTATAATTGAAGGCCTGCAATGGTCACATGTCCTCAAAAAGTACATTCAGTTGAAATTCAAAGTGAAGGGAATTTGTATGATTGTTGGATTGCTTCAAAGGGTAATACAAAACGATAGATTTACATGTTTCAGTTGTATCTGTTGTCCTCAATTTTGCATTCCCCAAAATTGGGGCAACCCTACGCAATTCTCAGTTGATTGCTAGGAGTTTTTCTCTAAGCATGTCGATGTTATGAAAGGGATAATGTTCGATGGAATCAGTCAT
>MU226492.1:3373432-3391384 GCA_018584345.1 Thuja plicata
TCCATGGATTTCATATTCCATGAATATTGTAGACATTTGACAGTGAAACTATTTATATTTCAGTTTCTAGTGTGTTATTTAGTTTAACAGCTTATAACTTTATACTTTCGCGATCTATGTAAAGTTGAAAACTTGTATATGTGTGCAAAGTAGCTTCTATTTATCTCAATTATTGTGTATTTGATGTTAATTGACTAAATGATGAATGAAAAATGCTTTAAATCCTTAAAAATCTTTGAATTTCTTGGGTTTTTCGATTTGCCGAGTCCGGCCGCCGAGGCCGAGTCCGAGGCCAATCCGGCCTTGCCGAGTCCGAGGCGAGTCCGAGGCTTGTGACTATGGTTCAAACTATTCCCATTCCATTAACACCATCAATGGATGCATATCAATGTGCAAGCGATAATTGAAGTAAAGCTCATTAAACTTCCAGTTGACCACACAAGGCAAACTTACAATTAACAAGTACTTAGTGGTATGGATTAGGCGAGTTCCACAAAGATTGATTCACAATTACTTTCATCCAACTAAGCTACTACTCAACATGAACAAAATTCTACTCCAAGTGAGGAAAAAGTGAGGAAATGTAGAAACCATGTAATACTCCAAAATGATAAAATTAATTCACCATGAAGAAGAACAATGAATTATGAAGTCTTGGTAGTATTATTGCAACAATGCCAACAAGTCTCTCCCCCTACTCTATCTCTAATGAGATACAAATGAGAAGGTCTTGCCTTTTATAAAGGCTCAATTACAATGAGTGACCATGATCGATTCAAGATCAAAAGCCAAGATTATGCCAACAAAGCCCTAATCCAACTAACAACCACAAGCATTAATTGCTTAACTAGTTACATCAAAGCACCACCTTGTGGGCCAATGAGAAAATCACAATGCTTTTGAGGGCCAATGAGAAAATAGGTTAGGTAGAAGTATGATGTGGACTCCACATGTACACTTGGCATGATCTTATTGGTTGGTCCTGGACACGTCCAATCGGAGCTTTCTGATTGGTGCCACCTCTGCATGCTTATCTTATAAGCTTGATCAATTCTTTGGTGATGAGAAAATATCTCTTGATACTCAACATTATCAAGTCCTTGAACGATTGTGATGGCTCATATTCCCAAATTGCTTCATCTTCATTAGCTTTCTTCATCCTTTTTCTTTTTGGCTTCTTGACATTGATATTCTGAAGGTTTCACGTAACTGGATTATTACACTTGTGCACAATTTGTTCTTCGAATTCCACTTTGATAATCTGACCTTGAACCACCTTGTTTGAAGTTTTGAGCCTGATCTTCTTTGATGGAAGGCTGGCCATTTGTGAATTCTTGCTTGAAGTCCTTGAGCTTGACCCTGCCACCGTCCTTTGTTCTCCCAACATCTCCTTTTATAATCACCTTGCAAAACAAAGGAGAAATCTAATGTTAAGTTTGTAAAAATGATAAACGAAACAGAATTGAGGTACTTCTATGGCAAATCTGACTTGGTATTGAAGTTGTATTCATGCAATTTCTGTATTAATGCCCAACAATTCTCAATCTCAAACTGACTGGTACTCTAATCTTCCTTATTTTTTGAGTGTTTTAACCAATTTCGGATCTGGTTTTCATGGGATAGTAGCTTAGTTACAATCCAAAATGGTCATACTTGCGAAGGGAAGTATCATGGAATACAAATTTAACTAGGAACAAGGGGCGGAATTTCGGATTGTGTTGGACACAGCTATCCAAACAAAGTGTGGATTCTGCACTATGCTTGGACAAACTTCAAACTTCTCTTTAAAACTTCCATAACCTTGTTTTTACTTTGCCCTTCATTTCCATACTTGATCTTGCCTTAGATTGCAATGAAGTGGTTCTTTGACATCTTAATTTCACCATGAAATTTGGGAATTAATCATAACTTACCTGATCATGGCAGCTTCAAACTTACTTTTAGTAAAGAAACCTTGTTTAAACCTTAAAATGCAAATTACTGGATGCGAGAATCGATTTGAAGTTGATATCTCATTAAGACTGAAGGGCAGATTTTTTGGCTTGATTGGACAAGCATGTCCATAGGGAGTGTGGAGTCCGCACTTCCTTTGGACAAGTCTCCAAAGGTTGCTAACTTCCTCCTATTTAAACAACTTTCAACTTGTTCCTCCAAATGTTGACCCTCAGTTTGCCCTCTTGGAATTTGATTTTTCTCATTTGGCAAATGCATACTTAATCTTTCCAGATTTGATTGGCAAAAATGTTCGAATTTCATGCTACCATGTTCAAATTTGGATTAGACGTGTACTCGTACTTCATTGATTGTTCCTTCATCTCCATGTGACATCATTGATTCACTCCCATCAGACTTTCATTCTTTCTTTACGATCAACTTTTGGGCTTCAAGTCAGGTTTTCCACTTCCATATCAGGTTTTGACTAAGGCTCCTAAACTTGGCCAAGTGTTGGATTCCTACTAATGACTCACTCTTCTTTATCGACTAGACTCTTTTATAAGCATGACCTGTTCTCAAGGTTGCTCAAACTCATCTCTTAAACTCAGAGATTCGAAAATTGCTACCAAGGCCTACCATTACACCAACTCCTACTACCAAAGCGAAAAGAAGAGATGTCCCCATTTGCAATGAGGTGATGGTGTGAAAACCTCACAACAGGGATCAATTGAGACATATAGCTGAGTTTCAGAGGCTTTTGGTTCTAGTGACTGATATCTCACAGAGAAGGCTTACAGTGTTGTTCATAGACGGATTAGCTGATCCATTAAAAGGATGAGTCAAGGGCCTCAATACTACCACAATGCAGGAAGCAATTAAGAAAGCAAGAGATATGGAACCTTCCTCGTCAAAAGTAAATTTCAATCCAAGAGCTTTCCTTCAAAGAAAGATATGGATAAAAAGTCATTTCACAAGGAATCACAGCAGCCCCGAAGTGATCGTCATAGGTTGGACAACGAGCAGTTGAACGATCTTAGGAGGAAATTATGTTTCCATTGTAGAGAACCATGGGACCCTTCACATAAGTGTGAAATTAAAGAAAAGGTTAACCAAATTGAGTACTTTTCAGCTAAAGAATCAGCATTAGAGAAATCAGAGCAGCAATTTGATTCAGGTAGCAGTGATGAAGAAAATACATTAGAAGAAGAGTCTAGGGATGAGAGGACCATAGCAGGACTCATTGGCATCGAGAAGGCAATAACTATCAAAGTGAAGGGTATAATACAGGGACAACGAGTGGTCTCTTTGATAGACATGTGAGCTACTCACAACTTCATTAATGAGAATTTTGTGAAGAAGTGAGGGTTATAGATGGAAGAACATGATGGGTTCAGAGTGATAGTAGCTAGTGGACATAAGCTTCTCAGCACTCGCAAGATCTCTAAGCTATATATGCGGATCGACGACTATGAGATGGTGGGTGATTTTTATGTGGTGGACATGGGTGATTATGATGTTATTCTTGGTATGACATGGATGAAATCCTTAGTAGAGTTTACTTTTAACTTGGAGAAATTGGAGATGAGGTTCGAGCATCAAAGAGGAAAGTGGTGCTTAGGGGATTGTCGGATGGTGGATTCAAAATGGTTTCACTTAGGAGGATGGAGCAGTTGTTCAGGTACGATGAGGTGGAGTGGGTAGCAGAGTGTCTCATTATGTCTACTGTTTTGGAGCAACAAATTAAGAGTTATCATCTAGATATACAAGAGGTGATATCCTGACACACCAAGGTATTTGACAGTATTCCCCTTGGAGTTCCCTCGGAGAGAGGTATTGAGCATGTGATAGAATTGGAGGGAGCGAAACCAGTGATTACTACTCTATATTGACATCCGAGGAAGCACAAGGATGAGATAGAGAAAGCAATTAAGGAGTTGTTGGAGATGGGTCACATCAAACCTATTAAGAGTCCCTTTGCATCGACAGTTGTATTAGTGAAGAAGAAAGATGGAACAATGCAGATGTGCATCAACTACAAGGCTCTGAACAAAAGGATTATTAAGAACAGGTACCCTATACCCCAGATAAATGAGCTTATAGATGAGTTGCATGGAGCTTGTTATTTCTCCAAGATAGACTTGAGGTCAGGATACCACGAGATCAAGATGAGAGCTGAGGATATTGAGAAGACAACATTCAGATGCCATTACAACCACTTCAAGTTCTTGGTAATGCTATTGGGCTTACAAACAGTCCTGTTGCATTTCAGAGTTGCATGAATCGAGTGTTTAGGAAGTTTGTGTTAGTCTTTTTTGATGACATTTTGATATTTAGCAGAACCTGGGAGGAGCATTTGCAACACTTGGAGTAGGTTTTGAATATCTCGGAGAGTGAATATTTATTTGCCAAGGAATCGAAGTATGAATTCGGCATGACAAAACTTCCATACCTTGGCCACATTATTAGTGCAGATGGGGTGAGACTGGACCTAAAGAAGATTGATGTCATCATTGAATGGCCAACTCCTAACCTCACTCAACTGAAGGGGTTCCTTGGATTCATCTTCTTGCGCAAGGGGGGAATCAACCCCTCAATGAACCATCTCTTCAACCCATTGACTAGTTGATTCTCCAACTTGCTCAGTAATTCCTTGAGCCTACGATTGTAAGCCCATACACTCTCGTTCTTCCCTTGTTTGGTATTATAAATTTCAGCAACAATCTCATTGTTGTCTTGTAGCAATTTAAACTCGGCCTTGAACGCCCTCCTGAGCGCATCCCAGGAGGCTATGGATGAAGCATCTAGTTTTGTGAACCAGTCGATGGTTGTACCTCGTAGCATTGCTAGAAATGCTCTCAACCAATAGTCCTTGTCAACTTGACCGTTTGCTACCCAAATGGTCTCGCACATCTTCCAGTGTCTCGTAGGGTCTTCTGACCCGTTCCTCGTGAACTTTGGCAGTTTCTACCGATCCACATTCAGACTTGTCGAAGAAGTCACAATCTTTGTCGCCTGCTTGCTCCCTTGTGTGTCGGACTTGGGTGGATTGTTCCAACAGCTATGTTTCGGTGCTTTCCCTGCACCCTTGGCCATGCGCACGTCCTATACATGTCCACCTCCAACGTCCTCAACACCTCGAGTACTTTCAGGCTTCGACCCGTACTTGTACTCCTTTTGTCGGAGGGTCTTTGATTTGGATCCTCTAATTATGGGTTCTCCTGAAATGGATAGATTCTCAATGCCGTGTAATATGTCTGTCAACTCAAGTTTTCCTTCTTCGCACTCCTCATCTGACGTTGATTTTACAAACGGTTGTCTTGCTCAGTCGGCGAGGTATATTTCGTCAAAGAGTGGTAAATTTCTGGTAATTTCTCGTAATCTTCTTCTCTGTTCTCTTTGTTCTACAATCTTTAGAGATCACCTGATTACTTGGTCTTGACCACCTTGTGGCCTCTTCTTGCCTTTATTGGGATCCAAGGGCATGAATCACGCAATGCGGACCCGATTTCTTTTTAAGGCAATGACGCCAAATGTTTATTGCTATACCTGGTAAATTACATATAGGAAATAATAATACAAATGGTAGTGCATACCAGATGTAGGAGTAAAATCTATCTTTATTAACTCATGAATTCATTACAGAGAAGAAGACCAGAGATGGTCGGCGAAGGATTACAATTCATCCCACTCTCCACTACTACCTTCCTTGGCGGTATACAACATATTTAAAGGACCTGATGGTTGCCAAGAGGGACCCAACTATCAACAACTGACACTTACAACTACTCGAGAGTGACAAACAATGAACAAACATTGATGACAATTAGTACATTGACGGATTGCCAATTTTATCAACCATAACAATAGGCATTGTACGCCGGATACAGTTTATGTTTGGCACACAACTGGCCTATAATCACTGGCATTTGCAACCATAGTTTTATACCATCTATCAAGATGATTGGAGCAACAGTTGGGCCTTCTTTTTCTGAGCTAAATTCTGAATAATAAGATTCTCTGAGTTTTGAAGACCCTTCAATGCAACATCATCGTCAATACACACTATCTTTGGATTTGCACTAAATAATAGTCACACAAGTAGAGTTCACCATGACAAGGTAGGTGTCATTTCTAACCACAACTTGCTCTGTAAAACCATCAATGAGTTTATGGAATGAAACTAGTTCTTCTTTTACTTTCAAAGCTTGTAAGCTAGCTCTATTTTCTCATTCATTCCTACCTTTTGAGGAACTACCCCTGCTGTCTCTTCATCACATGAACTTGTCCTCAAATTTGACTCACTTCAAATGCCACTGATTCCCCCATTGTGGTATTGTCACTGTTATTTGTGGCTGTGATATCTTACCTTTTCCTTTCATACTATTAGTATTTTGAGCAAAGCTGCTGTCTACTAATCACTCTTTACATAATGCTGTCATGATTTTATTATGTTCTCACTTTAATACTGTCATCTTGAATTATCATGCTATCTTTGCATATCACTGTCATATCATGTCAAAACCACCATGCTACTGTCCTTAGTCTCACTCCCATCCATTGGGCATTGTTCTCTTAATTCCTATTGCACAAGTGAAATGCTATTTTAACTCCTTAACTCTGTCATTCGAACTGTCAAACACTTCCGTGCTGTACCAACTTCTGACCTGTTGCTTTCACTGTGCCTTTTCCTTTTCATGTAACAATGCATTCTTTATTGCTATCTGCATTCTCTCAACTAATACTCCATTATTCCCACCATGTTCTATCTTTAAAGCTATATTCATCACATCTGATATAAGTTTGCAGTTTGTGCATAAATAGGAAATCCCAGCAATGGAATGCCCATGCACAGGCTCTGTAAAACTGAATTTCAATCAACTTATAAATAAAGCCACCTATGGAACAATGTGATAATACTGTGTAATGCAGATGATCAGAGCAGTTAGGAACAACAATACGAATGCCATTATCTTTAATCTGCACTAGATAGCCATCGGGTAAAATCTCTGTCAAGCTAGCGTAATTGCACATTGTTCAAGTGAATCCATGTCAATTCTTCTTTTTGGGTTTATGAAACATGGACTGCACCACCAAATGATATGTAGAGAACTGATTTTTCTGACTTCAAATCCAACCACTTTGTAAAATTGAATTTTAATGGTGGATGATTGCTAAAATTTTCAAATGGTAAGAGTGGGGCCTACCGAGTAAAGTGGTCTAGTAGAATGCAATGAATACCGTATTGGTTCTGTTTCAAGTTCATAAACAGAATTTACAAGAACCCAATCTGCTTCACGGTTGCTCTGCATTGACAGAAATATTACATGTAGCATAAATCCTGACATGTTTGTTGCTTGGAGAAAGGATGGAAGGTCCCTCTGGTTCATTGTAGGAACTCCTGGAATGTAATATATGTAATCATGTATTTCTGATTTTTCCCTTTGGCTTTCACATACATGCTGCTCCATAAGCTGGAGATCACGACCTTTAGGTTTCCTTCAACTCTTTTCACGACTTTATAGCCTTCTGTGCTGCCCTTCATTCATCTGGTCACCATTATGGCCTGCAAAAGAAGAGTTTGAAAAAACTAGGTTTCCTCAAACCAAAACCTAAGTCTCTAACTCAGTAGTCACAGTAACCTGAGTTAATTGACTTCTACCTTATAACTTGACCCCTTTAATGTAGAAAAAACAATAAGTGAGTTTGTTTAAATTGTAAACAACTTTCCCTCCATCTCCTCATCATGCTTCTAGGAGCTTTTAAGGAAGGGGGACGTAGGAATCAAATCATTTTGACCTTTTGACTGCCTTGTTCTAGCTATGCAATGTGGATGCTCATTCATAGAAACCAAATGGAAATAAAGATTTGTATACCTTTAAAATGATTTTAATGTCCATATATAATGTGAGGAGCTCCTCTTTGCATCAAAATGAAGTAAATAACCACCCATTTTGACAAATAAGGTAAAAAATGGTAACAGGGGTAACATACTATTATGTTAATATTACCAAACAAGGTATGTTGATAATGTTTGTATCACCATACCAAGCAAGATGGTATTAAACTTGTTACCCTATAATTCCCAACAGCCTTACCAATTATACCTATGAATTTTTGGGGTTTATGTAAATCTGTTTATAATCTCAGCCTCAATTGCAGAATGCAGGTTCTTCAAATCTTATTCTCACAATATTAGATACAAAGAGAATTAATCCTAATTTGAATTCATTCAAGAGAGAGTTTGCGCTTATAATCTTCTTGCATGAGTTTTTGTGAAGGCTATGGGGATAGGAAGTCACCCTTGCAATTATAACATTGGACAGAAATCCCTTTTCAATTATGCTTTGATGGCATCCGTGCCCTCTTCCCAAGCTCCAAGTTGAGCACAGGCAGGTAGGATACTGATTTTCATTTAATTAAAAGTTTCTAAGACCTTTTTGGCAAGCTTGTTTTGAGCTAAGTTGCTGGTTTGGGTTCGAAGAACTGGTTCGCCGGTATGGGCAAAATTTTGAAATGGGGTTTGGGTTTGTTAGTACAAAATCACACACACACACACACACACACACAGATATATATATATATATATATATGCAGCCTAGAAGCATGAATTAGGATTAGAAACATAGTATCATATAAACACCAAAAAGAAAGGAGAGAGATGGAAAATAGGGGAAGGCCAAGTCTTTGAGTTTAATCAATGTAAGTGAGTATCTTTTTCAGAATATGTAATGAAAAGAGTGATTTATTGGTCAATTGAGTCATGGGCCAATGGATATGTCATATATGCATGTCGGCGGGTTCCAATCTTTAATGTTTAGTTTGCTTAGTGAGATAGAGTTTAACTGCAAGTGTCTTCCAACCAAATCATAGGCTCATTGTGTGGCTATTGATGCGTGAGGGCAGCTATAGGTGATGGTAATCTTTGGGTGTAGGTTGTCCAAGACTGCAAGTTTTTGCAGGTTGCCCACTTCACATCCTTTCTATTTGACATTGTCTTTCCGAAAAGACCATCACTCTCTTTCCCACAAAAAAGAGGTCGATTTCATAAGACATTTTAAAAGACTAAGAACATTGGAGATGAACACATTGTGAGTTGCATTTACACTAGTGGCCTTCCTTTTAACTTTGTGAGATCACTATATTGCAATAAAATGGTGATGGCATTCAGTCAAACTTCCTTAGGTACACATTCTTTGGATATGAGAGAGAAAAGGGTTAAGTATTGTGGTCCTCACCAATGATGAGACCCAATGATCCACTCTAAGTACAAAAGAACTGTGATTTAATTCATATTGTCTATTTATGATGACCAGTGGTATCCTTCCTAAATTTGCAAAAGGAAACGTCAGTTCAGCACTTTATTCCATCCGGTTCACTCTTGGTCTGCCCAGGTCTGCCTAGGTTCAACCTATGTTCGACCTGGGTTCAGCCCGGATGAACCAGCGTACCTGGGAACGGACCTTGTCTGGACGCACAGGCGGACTGGACCGGGACCAGTACCCAAGCCCTGGACCCACAAACCTGCAACTTAGGTTTTGAACATATCCTGCCGTCAAGGCCTTGAGGCAACATTTCTTTGAGGCATTTTGTCAAACAGCTCACATGCCTTGTCTAAGCTTCCATAGTTTGCATATAATTTTATCATGTGTAAGGGAGAGAGAAAGAGACTTATTTTATTAGTTAAACTGTCAGTTAATATTTTTCCTTCTAACAATTTTTGGTTAAACCTTTACCTGCACATCCCACTTCCACCTATGGAATGGCAACTGCTAAGTTTGTCCATGGTTTATTAAGCACTAAGGATAGCAAATATGATTTCCATGAATAACAAGGTGTAAAAGTTGTAACAGTAGTCACAAAAGTGGTGATAGCCCAATTCTATAGTTTAATCCACTTCTCCATTTGGCTCTTTAAACCCTTCTGGTCCTGCACCAAATACGCTTACTTCTCTTGTACTCCTTTCTTGCTGTGCTCCTTTTCCTTATGATCTCAAAATCCCCAAAATTTGTCACGAATTACACCCCAAAATGTCATAAAAATCTCCAGGTCACCACTTCTCATGTTTTCTTGTGTCCAGCTCCCACATGGTTTTATTGCCTTCTCACGTTTTTCTCTGCTTTCTTCCCCGTGCCATTCTCTGCATTCCCATCCATATGTCTTGGCTTCTTCCCGTTCAATTTCCCATCTGACCATTTTTTCTGTTTTTTCATCTCTCAAACTACCCTAAAATCACATTTTAATAGAGCATCATGGATCTGCACCATCCCGCACTCCTGCAAATGTTTGAAATAATGGAGGGTTGACATGCCTCCACAATGGTACAGACATCCTTACTCTTTGACCCATGCTCTCCCTGCGTACCCAGGCCATACTCCATAAATTGGAAGTCTCCATAGCTGGGTTGCCAGTGTAAATGTCATGCCCCATCTCTTTTGTTTTTAATCTTTTCTTCTGTCCCATCTCTACTTTATTTATTTTATGCCCCACAATACGTAGTGTCAAAATGGTCTACTGCAGGCTGTGACAGTAGAAGAGTTTTGTTGAAGGAAGCATGTGTTTTTGGGCATAAAACAAATGAGTGTCTGGCAGCTGTGTGAAACTGCTGGTTACAACTGGGCTTGATTTTGTAAACTCTGATTCCAATTAGTGGCATTTTCATAACTGCCAAGTGATTACATAACCACTAGTCTTCACCAAGTAATGCATTCAAAAACTGCCCATTGCATTTTAAATTCTGACTTTTTCACTTTCTGTTCCAACTTGCGAAAACGTAAGTACATCTTGTAAATAAACCTTAGCATACAATCAAAGGATTTTAGTGAATTCTAAGAGGCTTAAAGTGTTCCAAGTGAACAAGTAAATTGTATTTAGGTGGACAGAATTGAGAGTGTTAGAGTGCTGTTGTACTCGTAAATGATTTTAGGGATTGAATATTGTTGCTTCAAGCTGGTTGTGTTCCCAAGAGGCCTAAGATTGTATTTGTCATTGTAGATATTTGGGTAAGGGGGGTCATTTGCCTGATTTTTGCTGAAGTCGTCTATTGGAGTTTGGTTTCTCTAGGGTCAATTCCTCGTGTCTTCAATTGTTCTATCGTTTGCTCTCATTTTCCTGTCCTGTTCTTTGTTTTTTTGACTGCTTAAAGAGTACACTTCTTATTCCTTCATTTAGATCTGCATTTTGATAACTATTGTATGGTATAACAGCTAACCATTGTAGTTGCAGATCACACTCTTTTAGAAAACCCCAAAAAGTCATGAATCCAATGATAATTTAATAAAATGGGTAAACAATTCTTTCTACACCAAAACTTACAGAATTACCATGTCCAATTCTACTCCAAGACTCGGGCAAGGAAATTGTATCAGCCCTTACCTTTTTATAATCTTGGACATAATTCTACTCCATAATTTACAAATGTCTGAGGATCTTCGTAAGAGAAGATCAAATTGAAGCCCTGTAGTATGAAAATGGAAAATGCCCATTCCTCTATATCAATTATCAATGTTACTTCTGGTGTCAAAATGATCTTTGATCAAGCCAGTCAATATTGAAGAGGATAATGCTTATCATGACATGAATAGCATTCTGCCACATGAGAAAAGTCAGGTTCTTCAGGGGCCCACACAAGCTGGACTTCTGAAAATGATTGATGGCCTCCTTTCCCATTCAACTTAAACCGCGCTTAAATTGGGTGTGCTTTACATTGAGGATGCTCACAAAAGGGTGTTCTGTGTAGCTGATGTCTTAATAGGGCTTCATTTGTCTCTGTGCTTCCTTCTTTCCCACCAAGACCTAGGTTTAATATTCTCTTAAATTAGAATCCTAGGTCTTCATTTGCTGATTTTAATACCAACAAAAACCTTGATCCTATTCATCTTGGGTGGAAAATTCCGATACATTATTGGCATTCATAACTCTAAAAACCAGCCCCAAACAGTGCATCTCACCTCCACCCTTATCTTTTGCTGGATGCAACCCGATTCAATTAACAGACTCCTCCATCCATAGTGTTTGGCCAACATCAATGATAGCTTCTAGGGTCAGCTTCAATCAATGGAAATAAAGGAAGTTTTGACCTCTTGCAGAAATGGGTCACTTTGCCCGTCTCGTATATCCAACACCAGAAATATAAAGATCCTCCACCAATGCCTGAAAAGTTGAGCAGAATACCTCACCATTCTTAGGCAACATTTACATTGTTTAACAACTCTTGACCACTTAAAAAGTTAGGAGACAACTTGCTGAGATTACCTGACAGAACAAGCAGCAGGTAGCTGCAAGAAGTCCAATAATCCCAATTGGAGTCTCTTGTGCTGATGTGCTCTACAAACGTGAGGAATGACTCGCTGACTCCTAGCCTCAGCATTGAAGTGAAGCTACTGCATGGACTCGGAATATGCTTGAAGCCAAAGCAAGAGCTACAAATGCTCAGTTGTATCCACACAGTAAATGTCAGTGCACTCAAGTTTGTACCCTCCTGAAAGATATGTTTCTTGAACTCTACATTAGTCATATTTTCTTTGGAAATATAATGTGAGTTTTTATAAAATCTAATATATGCAGGTAATTTACTTTGACTTCTATGTAATATTTAATAAGCTCTTTGTACTTGCTGATCTATTAATACCTTCTGTATTTCTTCCCATGGATTTGCTGCAGTAACCATAAAGAGATTTATGTAATATTTACTTTATATCAATACAAACATCTTTCCTTACCATTAAAATAGGAAAGATGTCAGCTTATTTCAGTTCTACTAGTGCTACTTGAATGTACATTTCATTTTAACAATATCGTACATGTATTGTGTGTTAATTTTATCATTGTGTTACTTTTACAGGTTCATGACTTCCATGGAGTGAACAGTGCAAGCAAAGGGACAGCGTCTCAGAAAAATACAAGCAGGGGGAGAGCATCACAAAAAAGGAATGATGAAAAAGGATTACAAAAAATTACATCCATGTTTAAAAGGTCCTAGCTAGATTTTCTTGTAAGGTACAGAGTATTGATCCTTAACATATGAAGTTTTTAGTGCCCTCTGTCTCTTCATGATATGGATCAAGCACTATTCAATGAGCTTAACTACTAAGGTATCATATTCGATTAAATGATGCTCATCAGGAGCCATTTAGTCTAAAAACGTCATTAAGTTTGAGGTCCACTTCAGCAGCGTATTATATCTTTTCTTCTGAACTTTCATTCTCATCTTAATTTTTTAAAATCAACCGGCTTTGTTTGGGAGGCTATTAATGGCTAGCATGACAACAAGGTGTCCATTGCAATTGAACTGGATGGCAAGGTCAATTCATCGCGGGGACATTGATATGCATTTATTATTCAAATTATTGTATTTTTCTACATTCAACTTCTAATTATACATTACCTTAATTGGTTATGAATGCCAATAATGTATCGGAATTTCATATTGAGTTTGTATGAGTGTTCTTAATATAGAAAAAAATCATGAATTTTACCATAGCATTACTAAAAAGGCTGAAATTCTTTGATTTAGAGATTTATTGTTCAACTCAACGGCAGAGTCAAATCATCTGTAGGGCACTGATGTTTTGTTTATGCAAATTGTTGTTTTTATCGACATTCAACTTTGAATTTTTTAAATATGCATATATTATAGAGATATTTCATTTTAATTTTGTTGGAGTGTTCTATATGCAGAGGAAAAATAATATTTATTAAATTTTAGCATACTGTAAATAAAGGTTGGAACCATTTGAAGGAGATTTATTGTTAGCTTATTGATAATTTATTGTGTTGAAATATGTGTTCATAGCAAACATTCCAACCTTGATTGTAGATAAAAATACAAGGTTTTATTTCTATTAAAAATATATATATCTTAGGTTGGGGTTTCATGGAGGGGGGCTTCCCAAAAAATTCCAGTGGGTGCTGCTTAGATTTTTGAGGGTTAATTTAAAGTGCTTGGCCCCATAAATTTGTTTTCTGACATTAAACAACAACAAAACAAGGGCGTTGTCCCTTACCCAACTATAGGCGAAGGGCATAAAACCAGCAATAGAGATCAACAACACACTAACAACATCAATATCAAAAACTACGAGTGTCTAGTAGCAGATTGAAAGCTACGTTTAACATCAAACTAACAACCAAAAAGGAGTCTAGAAACATATAGATTTTTATATTTAACAGCAAACTATAAGCAACTAAAATGTTAACCCTGGAGCCATAGTCCAATATCTGCAGGAAAAAGGGAGTATTAACAAGAAGCCCCCATGGGCAACTAGCAAAATTAGCTTTAAAGTACTAGGAGAAGCTACTCATGACCAACATGCTTGATGTCGTTGCGAACTTGACGAAACACGTGGCTCCAATCCTCTATTAGGAACTTGAACAGTTCCTTGTAGTTTCCTTCCTCGACATCTTTTCCTAACACCTTTCTCTGCATTAGACAAAGAGAATTAGCATAACTATGCATCACATGAAGGCTAAACCTTAACACGCTTCCCATCTTCTTTTCTAAATCAAGAACTTTGGTCCTTAACTTTGCCAATTCAATTTTTAATTTCACCAACTATGTGGTCATAGAGATTGGCATTGAATGCAACTCCCTTTAAAAGTGACTGTGTTAGCATCCTCTACATCTGACACTGTGTCCTCTGTTAAGTCCACCAACTCCATTTTTAAGCTATCAGAGATATTTGTGAAGTTACTTTTTTTAGAATTCCCTAGACTTTCATAAGTTTCCATTTCACCCCCTTCACCTTTGACATTCTCCTCCTTGCCTTTCTTTGCAGGTTTTCCCCTCCCTATATCCTCTTCCTCTTCCATCGAGGCATAATCAATCCACTGGGTCGTTTTGCCCCTATATGCATAATGAGTCGGCAACCTATGGGATCTTTGCAGGTTGCTCTCATATTTGT
The DNA here is from genome assembly GCA_018584345.1 of Thuja plicata. Taxonomy (NCBI): domain Eukaryota; kingdom Viridiplantae; phylum Streptophyta; class Pinopsida; order Cupressales; family Cupressaceae; genus Thuja; species Thuja plicata. Next base: position 3,388,267 of record MU226492.1, read on the forward strand.
TATTCTCCTCGGCTTCATCTTCTTCCTCACAAAACACATCTTTGTGTGGAGAATCTGTAGTTTCTAGCTAAATGGGGGGGGGGGGGGGGGGTTNGGGGGGGGGGGGGGTATTTACCTTTTCCCTTGGTTGCAATCCCTTCCACTTTACAAATTTGTTGCATAGTGGCATTGTTCTTAAACCTCTAGTGCTTACTCGACTAAAATCACATGCGATCGCCATCCATTCTAAGAGTCGTAGTAACAAGATTTGTAGCTAAACCCAGCCAAAATTCAAAAATACTAGTTTTAGCACTATTGAGGAAAACAACTGGAAAAAACCACCAATTAGTGGTAAAATGAGCCATGCATGCCAGATTGGGCATAATCAATCCTTGGTCGCTTCTTAACTCTCTGCTCGTGTAGACAATACATCACCTTGTGCAAAAGGAATTCAGGTTGGATTCCCATGGTATACGGTAGCATTTCCTCTTTATGTGTTAAAGGAAGACTTGTAATGATCTAAAACAACATCATAATAAACTAATGCCCTTGCATCATTGAGGAGACATCCATATTGTTCATGTGGCTCTTACACTTCATCCCTCACCACGCCCCTCTTTTGTCTTTGTAAATACTAACATGTCCGCTCCAATGGCGACAAATTTGCCTCATGAAAGCCTACAACCACATCATCGAATTTCCATTCAAATTCCTATCCGTTTTAAAATTTTCCCACCTTAGCCCTTTAAACTTGTTTCCTCGGTATCCCCATAATCCCAAAATGGCTATGCATTGTAAAATACACAACTAATGGTGGAAACTATTCATGAGCAATGTTGGTGGTATTTGGGCTCTCTCTCCTTGTAGGAGAGTCTAGACATGAAGTAGGAGGCAGTCTTTATTTCGCCAACTTCTCAAACCAAAACTATTAGAGGAATCAACCAATCCTCCCATTTTCTCTGAAGGAAATAGAGGAGAATTGAAATCTCCAAGAACCATCCAAGGAGAATCATGATCATTTAGGATAATTGAGGAGATCTCCTCTCAAACCTCCTTTTGCTCCAAGTGGGAGTTGGGGGCATAAATGTTAACAAGGCCCTAGGAGTTGCATGCAGAATCAAATTTAATAGTCAAAAAACTAGTTTAGGAAGAAATAATGACCCCCCTAACTTCCTAGAATCCCACATAGTAATGAGTCCTTTAGAGGTTCTAATGGCTTTACTTATGAAAATATTGGAGCTTACTTATGAAAAGATTGGCGCCAAGCCATATATACCCAACAATAGTATTGAAAGTGCTTTCAATCATCTTAACTTCTTGCAGTAACAAAATGTCAGTTTTCTTTTCTAAAATACAATTTTTTAGGGCATACTACTTCTGAGAACTATTTAAACCCCTCATATTCCAAGAGAGGATCTTCAATTTTTTTTTTTAAATTTTAGTTGTTCAGAAGTGGTAGAAAAAAGCCTATGTTGGTGGGCAATTTCTAGCCCTTGACTTTTTCACCCACTCAAATCTATAGCCCTAAAATGTAGGGGCTTCCATGTTCCAGGAAAATATTCCAATTAATCTTATAGCTATTTATTGACTTCATGGGACCTCACACTCCTATAAAATAGGTCCCAAAGCTCCCCTCATGGGACCCCACCCTTAGGTATGCATTTTAAAAAGCGTTTATTATTTATAATCCTAAAGATAATAAGTAATGAGGGAGCAAACCATAAATACTAAGAAATTCTTGTATGTATGTGTGACCTGAGAAAATTATGTTGAATCTTTAACAATATGCATCTAATTGACTTAATTTCTCATGTTGATCTTTCTATTAGAAGGTGATATAAGTCCCCAAATATATTTGAAGCAAAATGTTAGCTAAGCCATATGGAAGTTAAGACTAGAAACACTGACTCTTAGGATGAATTGTGGTTGAAAGCACTATAAAGTTGAAATTATGCTTACTAGTACACCTTGACATAAATTAGGATAAACACAGAAGGAATACATGGTTCTTGTTGTTTAGTGATGTAATGTCCTATTTTCTGGAACTAAGTCAAATTGGCGGATTCAAAGTCTATCTATATTCTTAGGACGTTGGAAGATAGATTTGCAAGGGAACAATATAATAATAGTTTATTAAGTGTTCTAAAATGCTCTAGTTCAAGAAAATTCCCTTTAGAATAGTAGGGCCCAAGCTAATAAATTTTAAGTTGCCACACTAGAGGTTCTAGATTGCTACCGACATCCATGTTATTATATAGAAGGGGGGAATCAAACCATAGAGGAAGATGTACCAATTCATGGAACCATTAGGGGGTGCATGGAACCAAGCAATTTTCTTTTGGAGGTATTTACATCCACAAAGTCGTTTTTAGCTACCTGAGACGATAGCACGAACCTTAGGCTATGCAGCTAAGAGCCAAGGACTGAGGGGTATCCATTCTCTCAAATTCTCTTGGGGCACGATCCCTACCTCATCCCTTGTTTCGATGTTGAAGCCTTGCACTCAGCAAGACTTGATCCCTCGTGAGCTCATTAAGAACCTTTCTGTAGACGTCCAAAATCGTCCTTATATTAATTTAATTAATATTCCCATAACATTATAGTTAAATTAATTATATTTGTTATATTCTTCTATCTATTTAATTAAATATGATTCATTCTCCTAAGTATTTGAATCTAATTTAAATACTATCCCTTTTAATGTATTAAATCTTATCTAATACATTATCCCTCCATAAATCCCCTTTTAAATAAATTTTAAATTTATTTATTTCCCCACATTGCTAATATTCTTCTAAACCACAATTAATTCAAATTAATTTGGATTAAATTAATAAGACCTATTAATCCTACCTAAAAACCTACCCTATTCCTACCTTACCCTACCTATTTGTCTTAATAAACCTACTTCCTGACTTAAGCACACACTAATCACACTTAAGGTGTGATTCCTACTCCTCTTAGCACTAATAGGATGCTCCCACATGTGTGAGCAACTCCTCAAAAAGGAAACCACCAACTTCCTTAAAGGCAACCACTCTTTTGTCCCCCACTCCATTCCCCAAGTGTTGCTCACACATGTGTGAGCAAACCTTGAGCCTCTCAAACCTTAAAGGCTAGAGTTGACTTTGGCATGGCT
>MU226492.1:3409843-3431959 GCA_018584345.1 Thuja plicata
GAGGGCCTCCATTTCACACCTTTGCACTCCATGACTAGAGAGCTATGGATCGATATTTGAGGCCTCATTCTTGAGCAACCTTGGATGGAATGATTCATAGAAGTGTGTCAACATTTATGCACACAGACAACTCAATAGAACAATGCAAATTCACATATCACATCACAAGATCAATTATCATCAAAATATCACAAGAACCCATCTCCAAACATGGAGTAATATAATCCACAAGATAATCATTCAGGACATTGAACCACCATAACAGTAGAAATAAGGTGACCAAGTTAATTAGGACTCAACACAAAAGTGTTCATCACCTTTTTGTGGCTAAATAACATAATGATCGGAGACTCAGAGAATACACAACATAAGAAACAAATGTTTACAAAACAATACAAGAACCAATCGAGATATGAAAATGGTTATAAATTTTTTACAATATAAACCCAAGTAGTAAAGAGATAAAATCATAAAATAATTCAAGTCCCAGAAGACAAAATCCCTCCTAGGGCATCACTCTACCCATAACAACAATTAACCACAACAAAGGAAAAATAAAACTCCAATTAGAATAATATTTCCATATATAAACTATCTTCTGATCAAATAATATAATTAACATTATGTTGTACCCTAAATTAATTATGATTTAATTAAATTATCCCTAATCCCAAATCCATTATTATTAACTTAGGATCTTATAAATATATTCCAAATCGACTTTAAATGAAGATGAGATAGAGAAAGACAATGACGACGGATGGCTCTGCAAGTGACCCCTGACGTATCGGGTTGTACATGCGGAGGGTGTCACCTTGGCTCCTCTTGGTTTCCAGGCTGGTAGATGTGGTTGCGTGGGTGTGTGGTGTCGGTCCTATGGTTTTATTGTTTTGTGTGTTTTTTGGTCTTGTCGTGCGGTGTGTTCTTTTCTCTCTCAGCTTGACCCTCTTCGCTTGTGTGGGCTTTAAGTCTCCCCTGCGTTTGACATCTTTTTTCTCTGGTCCAGTTGGGTTTGTGTGAGATCTCTGGCAATGGCCATAGAGGGAAGTAATGAAGGGGATTGACGTTCAGGGCAGTGGAAAGGATAATGTGGCAAGTGAAAGAAATGTAGGATCAAAGGCAAAAAGTTTTAAACCCTCATACAAAGCAGTTTTGACCGAGAAAACTATTGTACCACCTTTGACCATATTTGAAAGCAAAATTATGATTAATGATGTGGAACTTGACAGAGGAAAGGAGCACAGAGGAGGAATGGTCGACTCCAATGGAGATAGACACGAAGGAGACCAACCTGACATCCCAGCAAGAAGCAATGGTGATGGAGGAAGGAAGGAAGGTAAGACTCCGCCTTCTGGAGTTAAGACCCTTGCCTTATCGCCAAATGCAGACATGGTAAAAGCTATTAAGTCTGAACAAGATAGATTAAAAATCATTTCTATTTTCTTTTGTTGCATGGATATGAAATTCTTGCCAGCTAGGAAATTCTTAGATGACTGGTTTAATAATATTTGGGGTAAGAAACTTGGCATTCATGTTAATTTTAGTAGAATGATTCAAAGAGGATTATTTATGGTTTTTCTTAAAACACATGCTATGCAGGAAAAAGTATTGAATACGGGATATTGGCAAGTAGGACAAACTATGTTTATAGCATTCCCATGGTCGCATAAAGATAACACTGATAAGATCTTTGCTCGTGCCTCTCCCCTCTGGATTGAACTAAAAAATGTTCAACCAGAATTATGGTATTTTATCCCTAAAATACTTGAACCCCTCGGGTCAGTTCTGCAAGTTGAACAGGCCCGAGTCACCCTCCCTCACTTAAGCGCCCATATTTTGGTAACCCTACATCCTGATGTCTCTTTCCCAGATGCCATTGCTTTAGATGCTGAAGGAGAAATCTTTGAATGGGAGGTAGTGAAATTAGGAGACATAGGTTCTAGCTTCCATTGTAAATTGAATGGGCATAATAGGAGAGACTGCCCACTTCTCAAAAATATCCAAAAAGACTTCCCTGAGTCTCACGTTAACAAGAACACAGAGAATAGAAACAATGATGCAGACAAAGGTAGTAACACCAAGGAAAGAATGAACAATAGTGATGGCTCTCCCCCACTTGCAGAAACTTTGGATACCCAAGTAGACACATATGTTTCTCTTTCCAATCCACTATTTGAAGGGAAATTTAAAGTACAAAAAGCAAGACATTCTATTGAGAAGCAAAATCATTTTAATTGCTAACCCCAATATATCCCGATGGTTAGAGAAAAATGTAATGATGAGACCTTACAAAAAATGCACAACAAATAGTTCTGTCGAAACTAAAAGATAAGAGCTATCTAGCAAAGGAAAAGTGGGGCAGCATTTGGTTGGACAGATTAAAGGAATATCTGACAATGTGCCTCTTAGGGAGAATGAGACTATACCTAATATAGAGAATCCTTTATGCTTATCAGAATATACTGACCAAGAGATGGAGGAACATGACTTCATTGAGGTTGTTAGCAAAAAAATGAAGAGCAAAACATATGAGAGAAGCAACAGCTTGAAAAATAATAATAACCCCAAGATTAAAGAAATTCCAGATTGCTTCAACAGACTCTACAGAAACTAGAAACCCCCACCCAAAAGTCAATGATGATCATGAATGTCCATATATGGAATATTCGAGGCCTAGAGATGTCTGATAGGAAGTATGTGGTCAGAAGTTGGTGTAACAAAATTCAAAGTGAAGATATTATCTGTTTACAAGAAATCAAAGTTACACGAGCTAGGGCTTACAATACACTTAAATTCATCTGGAATAGTGCAAGATGCATCTTTTCTAAACATGAAAGAGGAAAAGGTTGTGTTGCATTGCTAATTGGAAATAGATGGAGTGATAAGATGACCAAATATGGGGTTTTTCCATGTAACAGGGTTATTTGGGCTATGTTCAAAGAGAATGAGAAAATTATTGGGGTGTGTAACATATATGCACCTAATGACTACAAAGAAATGAGTACACTTTGGAATTGGATTACCTCAAATTTTCCACATGCTGAATGGATCTTCATTGGAGATTTCAACATGATAGAGGATAAACAGGATATGAGTGGTGGTAACAAGCATGAATGGAAAGGCAATGAGTTCTTTTTTTGGTCTGAACTCAAAAGAAGATTCCACATAAGTGATCCAATGGAAAAGAAAAGACATGAATATCATAGCACGTGGTTTACATGGTGTAACAACCAAGAAAATAGAAATAGGATATACTATAGATTAGATAGGATATACTTTGATAACAGTCCATTTGGACTCTCACACCCCATGGGGCAAAACCCTATATGTGTTACTCCTGTCACCATGTTTTATCACTCACCTATACATGGATGCATTGTGTTAAATAAGAGAAATAACCAGTACCAAGCCCAAAAGAGGAAAGGGGTCTTCAAACTTAATACTACACTATTGGATGATGAAGATAATAGTGAAGCTATCATATGGCTACTACCCTATCCAAATTATGTAGCCAAGGCAGCTCAGCCATAGAGAAATGGGACCAATTAGTTACTACATGGAAGAACATGTTTCAAATAATTGAAACAAAATAGGCTATGGATAGGAACTACAAGGAAAATAAATAACAGAGGAGAATTATTACAGCAGAGACAACACTCCAAGAGAAAGGAAATGATGAAGAATTGGAGCAATCACTCATTGAAGTCAAAATGCAACTAAGGAAAAATCAGAATTATAAAATACAAGGTCAAAAAGTCAGAGCTAAGGCTAGGTGGATCAAAGAGGAAGGCAGGGGGTCAAAATACTTCTTTAACCTGATTAGAGCTAAACAAGGCAGAGAAGAAATTACTGGAATACAAGGTGAGAAAGGAACCACTAGGAACAATAAAGAAACAATGGAAGTTTTTTGTGAGTTCTATAGGGGATTATTTACTTAAGAGCGCAAGGAGAACAATTGTGAGGCAATGCAACGGTGCCTCAAGGTCATACCTAAGAAGGTGTCAAAATAGGAAGCGATGAGGCTACAAGAAAAGGTTAGTCTCAAATAAATAGATGAGGCCATTGGTTCCCTAGCTAATGACAAATCCCCTAATATAGATGGATTATCAGCAAAATTCTACAAAAAAAACCAAGAATGGATAACAAGTGAGTTGCTTGAGGTGTATGAAGAAGCCTTTGAAGCAGGATCTCTGGGTAAAAATATCAATAAAGGTATGATTAAACTACTACCTAAAGAGGGAGACAAGTCTCAAGTAAAAAATTGGAGACCAATTACCCTACTTAATATCTCCTACAAAATAATTGCTAAGGTATTGGCCATGAGAATTAGCAGTCTGCTGAATGACATCATCTCTATCACCCAGACAGGGTTTATCAAAGGAAGATATATACTGGACAATTTGATTACTAGTTGGAAAGCTATGCATTGGGCCAAAGAGGATGGAAAAAATGCAGTAATGGTATTACTAGACTTTGAAAAATCATTTGATAGAATTGAGTGGCCATTTGTGTTAAAAATATTGGAGGCCTTTGAGTTCCCAGATTATTTTTGCAAATGGGTTAACATTTTATTTCAAGACTCCTCTACAGTGATCAATGTGAGTGGTGAAATATCGGACTCAATCCAACTTAGTAGATCCATTAGGCAGGGATTCCCATTGGCACCGGCTCTCTATGTCATTGTTGTTGATGCTCTATTATACATTCTAAAGGCTAGTAAATTTGGTCCACCTATAAAAGGTATAACTCTTCCCAATGCAGATGAGCTTATTATAGAACAATTTGCTGATGATACGGCTCTATTTCTAGAACTAAAAGAAGCTAAATTTGATAATATGTTCAGTAGACTGCATATTTTTTTTCTGGCCTCAGGAGCCAAAATTGCAATACATAAATCTAATATTCTAGGATGGACCTCAGAGGCACCAAGCTGGCTCACCAGAAAAGAATGGCAGTGGTCTGGGCCCTTCACTATTGTAAGATACTTGGGTATTGCCTTCTCCATCTCCCATAATGTAAAGGAAATGTGGACATGGATATATAAGAAATTTGAGAACAAACATGTGAAATGGCAGACACATATGCTATCCTTAGCTGGAAGAACCCAAGTGGTGTAGAAATTCCTCTCATCCCATGCAGTATATTACTCATCCACTTGGTTGTTTGCGAAGTATAAATTTGATAAAATGGAAAAAGTGTTGAGAGGATTCTTATGGTCAAATGGACTTGGCAATAAGAAAAGACACTGTGTCAAATGGGAGTGGTGTTGCTCTCCTAAACATCTTGGTGGGTTGAGGTTAAGAGATCTCAGAACACAAGGCATTGCACTAGAAACTAAATGGATCCTCAGAGCCCTGGAAGGGAAGGAACCTTGGAAAGTTTTAATCAGGAATAATATTGAAAAGGCAGTCATTACAAAGGGGAAAGAATGAAAGCATGTTCCTATTAGTGACATTCTACTGGGAGACTTTAAAGTTAAAGTCTGTGGATCTAAGGTATTCCAATCTATCTGGAAGGCATGGTGTCAGGTAAGACCTTTAATAAGTGCAAGAAATGTTGTGGGAAAGAACCCATACTTTGTTGTCATAGATAGACCTATTTGGTGGGGTATTTACCTAAAAGATAAACCACTGGCACTAACACAATGTTTTTCTTCCAAAGCATGGCAGAGAAAGGGAATATCTCTAATTAAAGATGTTATGGTTGACAATAAATTGAGCTCATAGGAAGATATCATAAATAAATATAAATTACCTAAAACTCATAAGAAAACGTACACTTTGATGTCTAAAGTTGTGGGCAGATTCTTTCCTGGTAAAGTTTGGAATACCAAACAAATGATGGAGCAGATTAAATGGAATAATGGTAAAGTAGTGAGAGATTTTTCTTGCAAAAGTATTTATAAAATGCTTAAGTATGATTTGAATATTACTAATAGAATCATTTAGAGTTGCGGACCCAACTAGACTGGTAATAGATGGCATTTTTTCTTTGATTTCTTTTGGCATGCTCAAGTTGAACCCAAAATTTTATGTTTTAGATGGATTCTGTGTCTGAAAAAATTAGTTGTTGGTTCTTTTATGTCTCCCCTTGGTATGCAAAATGTTGTCTGTTCCATTTGCAAGTGCCCTGAAACTTATGAACATCTATTTTTTGAGTGTCCTTTTGCTAGTAGGATATGGTCTAGTATTTTTGGTCAAGTCATTGTCTGGAATTGTCCTAATAGCCTTTGTTGGTATGAAGTTATTTTGGGTTTTGTGGATGTTTTTGACTGTAAGTTGAACAAATTTTGGGCTACCCTATCTGCTGTTACTTTGTGGACCATTTGGAGGGTGAGGAATGATGAGATATTCTGAGACAAAAGCAGAGATCTTACTGAGTTTTTTATTAAACTCACACTCTTTCATATTATTACACAGGTTAGTGTTGTCATTGAAGTACCAAGAGAAAGATTCCAAGCATTAATCAAGGAAGGAGCCATGGTCATATTCAAGAAAGAGGTTCAATCTACCTCATACACCGAAGATCCTCAAGAAACTGGTACATTTGGAGGCACAATCAATCCCAACCAGGGCATTATTACTACAGGGGCAGTGGATAACCAGGAAAGCCATAATTACTGGGCTAATGAAGAAGAAAACCAAAATGCTAACAGGAATGGGAACCAAAATGAAGACAACAATGATGGATGGGACAATATTGTTCCAAGGGAAAATAACAGTGGATGGGATGAATCATAAAGCACATAAATCTCTGATCTTTTTGTATGGACAACAAGTCCTTTTTTTGTAATACACTTATAATAGCAGTTCAGTTAGATATAGTAGGATGGTAAACTATAGCAGATCACTCTTCCGCACAACAAAACTCTGTTAATGTAATTTTGATTTACTGTTGATACTCTATTTTAATATAAAATATATATATATATTCCAAATCCCTTTCTCATAATCAAACTCTTAAATTTAAATATAAATTTAATTTAAAAGTAATATATAATCTAAAATATAAGTCCTTAATCAATTATGTTATAACCTAAAGATTATACTTAATTGAATAAAATTTTAATCAAATATAATTTAAAAATAAAATATTTAACAAAATTAATATAAATTAATTTATAAATCAAATATTATAAATTAATCTACATTAACAATCAATAAATATTAACCATAAACATTTATAAATAAATTAATATAAAAATAAAATTTAAACTAATCAATCTAATTAAATTTTAAATAAATAATAAATAAGATATACAAAACTCATTTTCAACTTAACCTTTATTTTAAATAAATAATAAAAGTAAATCTTAGTTTTGGGGTTACGTGGCCCCCACTCTAGTTTTTTCTTTCTTTTAAATTAAAATAAATAAAAACAATTGTTTTATTTGTTTTTTAGAAATAAATGTTATCTTTTTTATATTAATTTATTTATTTTAAAATAAAAAATTATATAAATACAACCTTTCTTTTTTTAATATATCTTTAAAAGATACCAATTATCATATATTTAAAAAAATGTTTTCATTTTAATTCAATAAAGAGGTCATTTCTATATATAAATATACAACAGATAATTATTTACAGTATTGATTTATTATTATTAATTTTCTTAACAAAAGGAACATTTCAGCAACATGAAAAATATAATTATTTTTATTTTGATTCTAAGAAACAAATTCATTTATTTCTTAAAACATATTTTTAACCAAATATTTTAAAATGGTTTCTATCAAATTTGTATGGTTTAATATCAAGGGTTTTAACAAAGTTCTAAAACAACCCCTAGCTAATTCGATTCAAGTTTTCTACTGTTTTCAAACACAATCTTGGACCGTTTTGATCACCGATCTAAAAACTCCAATATCCAATTTGAAACCACAATTTTCTAATAAAGCCCCATATACCCAAAACATAGATCTGACAGGAAAGCAAAACCACAGAGTCATATCAATAACCCTATTCTAATATTTTAACAAACACATAATAGACAAGGAAGTACACATAAGGGGATTTCAGTATTTCAGATACATAGAAGACGAGGATATGAATACTGAAATTCAAATGATTCAAACCCTACCTCAAACCTCCAGTTGATAGAAGCCACAAAGAACAATCCAAAAACTTGAAAATCCTAAGCTTTCACATTATCCTTCAATCTAAATCCAGAGCCAAAAACCTGTAAAAATTTGTGCAACCTGTGTGTGCCAAAAATGACCAAAAGAAACTTGATAAAGAAAACCTACTCAACCTAGGGTTTCCATAGCTCATGCAACCCTAAAAGCAAACTCAGCTGAAAACTCAAATTAGAAAATCAGAAAAAATAGAACTCAACTTAAAATTGAGGAAAAAGAATTAATTTATTTAATAATTAATAATTACAAACGCTTTCCAATTTAGCCAATTAACTCAGCTTTTAACTTTAAATTTATATTTTAATTTTAATAAAAGAATGTGCAATTTGATTGCATAATATTATTTAATTAACAAATTAAATAATAAAAGAATTGGTTTTACCTTCCGATGGTGTTTTGCAGTCGGCTGGAAGACTCTCGCCGGCCGCTGGGGTTTCCGTTGGTGTGTCCTTGGTAGCTGCTGAGGGGGCGCTGGAGGTTTTGCACGCAACTGGAACTTTGTCTGCAGTCTTGCAGTCGGATGGAAGGTTTTTTCCGGCTGTCGAAGTGTCTGATGGTGTGTCGTCGTTAGCTGTTAATGGGGCGCTGGAGGTTTCGCAAGCTGCTAGATTGCAGTCAATGAGTGTCTCTCGTTCTATTGGGGGTTCTACATTTGGTTCTAATCCTCTTGATGGTGCTTCAGTGCCTAAGGGGACATTATCCTATGCTGGTATGGTTTCTACTAGGGCCTTAACCACTCACTCTAATGGGGTTGGGATTGGTGGTGGTGCGAGTAAGAGACCTCTCCCTGTCTCTAACCCTATCCAAATCTACTTGGATGAGGAAGTGGTGGAAGATATTGAGTTTGCATCATCTGACTTTTCTTCTTGTGGTGTGATTTTTCACTTCTTGGGTTTGTGGCCGAGTCTTGCTGACTTGCACCGATGGATCTTCGCTCATTGGGAACCTATTATTTTTGGTACTGTTCATATTTTCCCTATGGCAAAGGGTTTTTTTACTGCAAAATTTGATAATGGTGAAGATAGAAAGTTGATTATGTGCAATAATTATTTCTCTTGGGATAATCATTATTTGCTGGTCATGAAACCATGGTTTCCTGATTTCTCCCCCTCTTCCAAAATCTTTAACAAGATTCTGATTTGGGTGAGGCTCCCCTATCTTCCCCTTCATTTTTGGGTTGACTCCCTATTTGAAGCGGTGGTTGAGGCTATTGGAGATTTTTTGATGGTGGATGAAGAGTCATCTGATATTATGCACTCGACTTATGCTCATTTACTGGTAGGGATGGATATCTCTAAGGGGTTACCAGAAAAGATTAAGCTTGAGTACTCAAACACTTCCTAGATTCAAACTTTGGACTATGAAGGGATTCCTTTCAGATGTAGGAAATTTTTTAAAACAGGTCACTTGGCGGCCCAATGCGGATTACAAAAGATGAAGGCCAAAAGGTCTGCTTCTTGGTGGAAGGGTGTTTTTTCCGATCACTATACAGTAAAAAAAAATATCGATCTTGTTGAGAATGTTGGGCCTGAGGAGGTTCCTCCTATAGGAACAATCCCTTTGGGGTCTACTAACACCACTGCTGGTAGTTCTGAGGTTGTTCAGTCTACTAGTGTTCCTTCTTCCGATACTATTTTAGATGTTTCTAACGGTACTATTCATGTTGGTTCGAGTCTTGCTGGATCCACTGAACAGTCCGCTGGAGCTTCTGCTGGTACTAGTCCTGGTGGTCTCATTGCTCCCACTGATTCCTCTGCTACCGATGTTCCTGCTATTGGTTCTAGTATTGTTGGGTCTTCTGTCATTTTTGCTAGTAGCTTTGGTGCTGGACAGTCTGTAGGTAATTATGCTAGTTCTGTTCCTGTTGGTTCTGTTGGTTTCCTTCCAGCTAGTCCTATTTCAACTGGTCTCTCTATTGTTGCAGAGAAATCTGGATTTGGTGTTTCTCCCTTGCGTCTGGAGGCACGTCCCTTTGTTGGCTCTCTCCTGACTTCTTCTTCTTCGTATATCTTGAGACATTCCTCTCAAGACTTCCAGGAGAAGGTTTCTTTGGTAGAGGAGTGGTGGACCACAGTTATTGGTAAACATCATAAAAAGTCCTCTCCACAATTTGACATGACTCTTTGTTCCTAGAAGAAGGGAGGTAAGGGTAAATCTTAGATCTTGTTTGGGTTGTTTGGGCATTTAAATTAAAATAAAGTCTTTAGAAGGGTGCTAAAGGAAAATCCTAGTTTTGGATTTTCTTTAGCTTGGGTTTGCATGAAGGTTGTTTCATGTATTGCTTCATCCAGCTTGTGGGTGCCTGTTGTAAAACCTTCCCCTAGGTCTTGGTCTGTTCTGGTTTTTAGGGCTACTTTGTGACCTATTTGTTCAGGGTTTCAGGGCCCCTTCAAAACCTGTATTTACCTCAATGAAAAACAAATAATATTTTTAGCATATTAATAATATGCAAATTGATAATAAGATATCAATTCACTAATTATGCTTTTAAATCTCAATTTTGGATTTAATAATTAATTAAATCCTCTATTCCCAAAATTAGACTTTTTAATTAAGTCTTTTTTAACTAACACATGTATTAATTAATTTTCATTAATTAAATAACATCATATTTAATATTTCCAATTTTAATAACATTTAATTATTAATTACATAATTAATTTAATAAATCACTCACCAACTAATACAGAAATCATATCAATCACATGACTAGACAACATGACGACAAAACTGACTAAACCCAAAATACCACAAACAAGCACAAAAGGAAAGGTTCACGAATGATGTCACCTTGACAAATTCAGAAGGTTGGAAATAAGATACTTGTCAATTGTTTCAGGACAATAATGACTTAGGTTGGGATTTGGACCTCTCTGTTATTTCCCCTCTCTTACCATTGAGATATTGCAATAGGGCACGCTCATCCTGACATCCAGCATTTACATAACATTTATAGAACAGACAATGATAGGGATCGATCGACCATGTGGATCTCGCAATACAAGTAACTACGCCTCTGTCCTCTACCACATCATACAGAAATGGAAGATAAACACGCCATGTAGTAATGTAAAAGATAAATGCCAACCATACACATGCAAGTATGGGGTGAGTAAATTTCATCCTAACATATGCATAATCATCATGAAAATAACCAAAATATTCTGGCATTAATATTGAAAAGTAAATTTATGGGTGGGCACTACAAGAATCACTTTACAAATCAAGATCATGACAAGAACACACACACATCTTATAAAATATATCACAAAACTATTATTGAATAAATTAATGTTGTTCTATATGTTTAGTACTATATATTTCAAATTCATTAATTTTCTCACATATTACTCTTTTATTTAATATATACATTTAAATAAATTTCTATGTATAACTTAAAATTTACAAACTTTTTTTTATCTTCTATTAAGATAACATTTAACTAGTGAATGACATGCACATCTCATACTATGCAATTACTTATCATTAAATAATATATAATGTATATATTCAAAATATAGTCAAAGATGATAATCATGCATTCTATACTACGAGTATCCTCTTTTAGTATAAAAGTAAAGTACATGTACAAGGTTATTTGTTTGAACAAGTCCAATAACAAGGTATGAAAGAAATCAACCAAAACAACTAGTATAAAAAATCACTTATTATTATGCACAAATCATATCACTTAGATATGTTAGAAATATTTTATTTTTTTAGTTAAATTGACTTACTTGCCTATATTGTCATCTTCCTCATTTCTATCTAAATTTAATCATAACAAAATTAATCTTTGTGGCAAGACTATGGATTAAGATGAATTACTCCATTAGTATTCAAAGTCCTTTGGGTTAATAGCCCAAACTCCAAATATTGATCTAAAACTCAATTTTCCTCAAATGGGTTTCTATTTGTATACTTCCTTAGAGTCTTCAAATTATATATTAAATCAATTCACAATAGTCAATTAAAAAAAATTCAATTATTCCCAGAATGATCCCTCTCTAGCCATTAGTTTGTAATAAATGATCCCTCTATAGCCATTAGTCCATAAAATGATCTCACATGCCATTGTCATCTAATCATGGTCTTGCATGCTATTATCATCCTTTTCTCTCATTTGTTTATTCTCAAAAATCTACTCCAAGGTTACATTGAGGACAGATAGAACTACTAGTGAATTCCAATTTTCTAAGTTCAACAAAGTGCATTAGGTGTTCTCTCAAGCCAGGCATGGACCACACATTTGGCATAGCCTAGAAATGTCTAGAGGAGTCTTTTGAAGAACAATGCCACAAAATTTTTATATCAAAAGATGGAGAGGTGTGGCAAGCAATTTCATATGTCATGTAGCATAGTGTATCAAACTCTCATACTCATGACAAAGTTGTTTTCAAATTGTTCTTTACACCATTGATTCAAGTTGTAAGCTTTCCTGATTGGGTAAACATGGTGGGGATAAGACTAGTGGCTCCACAATATTAGCCATAGGTCTCTCAAGCATTGCAAATTATTGACCAAGGATCAATCTTAGGTACGTTAGGAGCCATCTTTTATTCCACCAGGGAAGGATATGAAGAGAAAATGGCAAAAGCTTTGTAATTTACGACGATTTTGCAGCTATGAACACGTTTTATGGAAATAATGAAGATCTCTTCTCAAACAAAGACAAGAGAAAGATAATGGGATTTTTCGTGGCTTGACATTAATAGTTGTCAAGTTTAAGGAGTTCAAATAGTAGGTGCTATAAGATCCTCTCCCTCTCCTTCTTTGTGGATATTCTCTTGTTTTTGGAGCTATGTCCATCCTTCAGTTGTATGTTTGAGTTTTCTAAATGTTTGTTATGTCTTCAATCATCTTCTCTTGGGAAGCATTATAGTTTCTCATGGCATATAGATTTGTTTTCAGTGCTTGTTTGCATTTTGTTGAGGTGTCGTTGAGCATAGATCACATTTTGTGTGTTGTCCTCCAGTGCTTACAAATATCTTATGTTCCTTTGTAGTTGTGTTTCAAGTGCATCATTGCTTCCTAACTCTTGTCATATTATTTTCATATGTATTTTCATCTATGTACTTGTTTATTACTCTAATATAATACACGCTTCATGCATTTTATCAACAAAAAAAGAGTATATGATTTCAAAAATGAGATTCAACCTATCTATGTGTGACATTTGTTAGATAGTTCAATGATGATGATTTGTTCAAGTAAATTTCTATATGATTATTTGAATATAACTATGAGGATTCACATTGTCAAACCATCTGGGAAACCTAAAAACAATTAAGTGGAGCAATAACATTTTATTAAAATCTAAGAAATATATTAGTATACATTTCAAATCTAACAAATGCTTTTAATTTTGAGATGTTGTCTCTCCCAATTTAACATGTCATCGTGTTTGATGATGATAATTAAATTTTTAATATTATTTACTCTAACCAATTTGGTTGAAAATATCATATATTCTAAATATCTTAAAATGATGTGAGGAATTGTTGGTTACGATTCCACAATATAACCTTTATGAGAATGGAATAAAAAATCTAGTTAAAGGAAAAAGGCTTTTCATGCCAAAACTTTGGAGAGAAGCCAAAGAGGTTTGCCAACTATAGAGGTCAAGTGCTATTATATAATTTTAGAAAGGTGTGCAAATGATAAAATAGAACACCTATTTTTGGATTCTATCTTTATGAAGTCTTGTTTGTCATTGAGTATTATATAGGAATATGTTTCAGTCTTGTGAGAATAATGAGTACATAAATGTTTATATATGAACAAAGAGTGAGTAGAATATCATAGACGTATTAAGGAAAAGAGATTGGTTTAGTCATCAATTACATCATTTTCATAATTAATTCTTATTTGAACGTCTATTGGTTGGTTGCACTTGCATTTTCGACTTGACAGACGAAGTATTATGTTTTACTTCACCCCAATTGAATTATTGACAAAAAAGCACATTCTCCTTATGTACTTTTTTATTAAAAACATTATGAACCACATATCTAATTCCATTGTCCCTAGTATTTTGTGTGGTAGCTAATGTTTTTTCAACTTTAGAATTATACTATAATATATTTTGTTGCATTCATTTTATTATGATTCTGGATAAACTTTGTTTTAGATATAGAGTGATGTATGAACCTCAACATTCATAATAAATCTAAATAGTGAAATTGTCAAGTTAGAAGATAATTGACTTTCTATAGAACTTAAAGTTCTTATTAAATCTCATTGAACAATATATTATTAAATTTCATTGAACAATATAAGATAATTTCAAACCTAATTGACCAAAGTGGTGTCTAGACCTTTCCTAATCATAAATATTTTTCCAAATTATTCATTTCCATTTATTAAATTAAACATGTCATACTCTAAACTACTTGGAATGTGGGAACCCTTACAAGTTTTGACTCCCTAAGGTTTTCACATATGCTAATATTTATGGATTGCATCCAATTCTCACGTATGTATCATATCTATATCCTATTCATATATAATTCTTCAAGGATGTTTCCATATCACTTCTAGATGGCTTAGTTTTTATTATCCAAACCTCCTTCAAAGAAGACCCTTCCTAATGAGAAGCCACAAAAGAACATTGAAAAGTGGAAGTGATAGGGACATTTATAAAGCAAATAGAACTTCAATAAAGAACGTCGTTACAGAAAAACGAGATTAGTTGAAACAAAGCCTCCAATATTGACTATGCTAGCAAAAGGAATTGAAATCATAGGAGTAGATCCTAGTGCTAACCAATTCTGCAGAGAAAGATGATGTCATACTATTCGCAGAAATGGGTGCATATGAGGGATCTGTAGTTAATAAATTGGAAGGAATTTTTTTTTCAGATTTTATCAAGATGTTGAACTTGCTTATGACAGTCAACCTCAACTGAACATAGTTGGCAAAGACATTTTAACCAACATTGCAGCCTATTTAATGCTATCAATCCTTTTAGAGAATAAGTGTTTTGATGTAACATTGCTTGAAGAATTCAAAGGCTTCAAAGCACCATCATCTCTTTGGGAGACGAATTTTGAAGGATACGAGGGGCAATCTTTACTACCAAAGTTTTCTACATTATACAATAATTGCACGTAGGTGAGTGGCCAAACTAGGAATTTTGTACTCTCAATGGTCCAGCCCAAAGAAGAAAGAAGATAATTCACATGGTTAAATCTCTTCCAAACATTTAGATATCACAACATGGTGTACAAAATTGTAGCATTTCAAAATTCATTGAAATTGCTGCACCAATATTAGGTAAAGCATTTTACGATACTTAACACCTTTAATCTCTTTGTAGCGTGTATAATGAGCATGCTTGATCCATATGTATCAATTGTATATTTTGAAAAATGGATGAGTTAAGTGTAGGTTTCAAGGATTGACACGAAAGAGTATATATGGCATAGCACCTTAAGCTCTCGTTGTTCTATTGTGCTTTTGATAAGATGTGATATTTCATTATTAGCTTCAGATTATTAGACAAAGTCCTTGTGGGGAACATAATCTCCACCATGGCATGGCCTTATGCTTCGCATGTATCATTTCTACCTAGCACTTTGCCCTCCTTGCCAAATTATTGTTAAAGAGGTGCTGAAATCTTCTACCCCCCTTTGGCTAGTCTTATGGATATCTTGGGCCCTAGTCGTAAACAATCTATCAAAAACCTTAGCCACAAAAACCAGCATGACTCCTCTCTTGTTTCCAGAAAAGTTAAACAGGAAAATTGCAAGAAGAGGCCTGCTCCTCCCCCTACAACTAAGGCTAAGTCTGCTAAAAAAGTTAAAGTGCAAATTGACTCTGATATTGAGATCACCAAAGAGACCAGTACCCCCGTAGGTCCACCCGCCTTAAGAGAAAATCTAAAAAAAAGTCATGAAAGAGGCCTCAGAATCAGACAATGTGGGGTTTGAGAACAATGGTGAGGATGAGGCCTACCCCTCTGCCTCTGATAACAGTTTGACCCACATCTTGAGTAGCATTAAGTCAGACCCTAGGGAACCCACCCATGTGCAAGTTGAGGACAAGACGGTTCCTTTGAAGGTTTATAAAGGCAAGGCCCTACTGGAAGGTGACAAAAGAAATAAGGACTCGAAGCAGAAGGAGGTTGATTTGAAGAAAAGACTTGTTGTTGTGGAGGAAAATATCGCGATGGTGAACAAGAAGCTTGCAGAGGTGGATGAAAAACTTTATAATGTGTGTTGTTTCACACTGAAAGTGATGCACAACTTGGCTACCACTATGTGCATTTTACAAGCTGACAATCTGAAGGATGCTAAGGATGTTGAAGATCGTAAAGAGCTCTTGCAGTTCCTCATAGAAGATTGGGCGACGATGATGCTCACTGGTGAATGCAAGAAGACAAAGAATTTGGGTTGGGCCCTCTCTTTGGTTTTTGCATTTTGGCTTATCTTGACCCCCACGGCCCTGTGATGGTTTACTTAGCTTTTCTTAGCTTACTCTGAACTTATACATTTTTTAATGCTAGTTATGACCCTAAGTGGTCTTTGTTTAATACTTTTATAAATACTGTATTGGACACTGTGATGGAATCTATTAGTTTTTTTATCATTATTATGATGGGTATTACTACTATTCTGGTTTTTATGCACTACACCAATTATAGTTTAGTTGCTTTATCTTTGTTTATTTCTCGAGTTTTTGATGGTGATGAGAGGGTGCTTGGGTTAAATTTATGATCATGCTTTTCTAATGATTTTGTTCCTATGCTGACAATGTTTGTCTTTTGTTAGTCTATTTCTGCTATTGATCACCCTTGTGGTTGGTTTGTAAAGGGACATCACCCTCATTTTGTTGCATTACTTTATCAAAAACAAAATCTTATTGTATGAATAGATGACCAACTGGACCAACTTTGAGTTGTTTTATATTTCATAAAATTATTTTATAATTCATTAAAAAATGATTTGAAGTTAGGTTAGGATTGGTTGTGTGGACATTGTGTTCAAGGTTTGTGATGATACATTTTAGTAACTTTTTTCATATATCGACTGAGCTGCAAAAGAATATTTGACCAGTGAGGATCTAGTTACAGCCAGAACATAGATCTGAATCTGCAAAGACAATTGCTTCTTCAATTAGGTCAAACTCATTGTTACTCTCTAACAATTGTAGCAATGATACAAATCTCTTAACATAGTAGACTTAACAGTCTTTTCATAAATCCTCTCACAAGGTGGCATTTCTACATTGAATTGTTTGAAGACCTCTAACAAGGCCACTCCTAACGAGGTGATTAAATCCTCTAACAGGGACACACCTTACAGTGTGTTTTGTAACCTTTAACAGGGTTGGCTCCTAGCAAGGCTCACTTCAGAAGAGTGACAAACAGTAACTAGTTACAATTGGTGTTTTTCCCAAATTGGGTTTCCACGGTAAATCTTGGTGTCATCTGTGTACATGTTATTTTCTTTATGCTTTATGTTTCTGCACTTAATCATTAAAGGATAATCACATTTAATATCTTAAGATTTCTTTGTTAACCGAGTAACAACAGATTATCTTTTGTTAACCGAGAAGAGTGATAAGTTTGATTAAGACAAATAAGGGACATGGATTTGTTTTTGTGGTAACTGATTCACCCCTCCCCTCTCAGTTACTCAACTCGTTTCCAATAGCCTCAAGTCTCGGGGCCTCCTACTTGTCCTTCTCTCACAAGTACAAGAATGCAAATCACTCCTTAAGGTGTTGTGCATTTGAGCTAATGAAGTGCCGAGTGTGGGCCTGATTTCACTGCAATAAGCCTTAAATTTTAGGTTGTAAAGAGATTGAAGTGTTTTCTATTATGTTATACCAATGGAAATTTGGGCTCTGAGGAGCCTTGGCCACACCCTTATTTTTTTCTATGTTTTTTGTGTGTGTTCAAAATATTTTCTAATAAAAATACAACACAATTATAAAACCCCTAAAAAATAAAATCTAAAAATATTGGCATAATTTTCATCATCCTCTTTGTCTATACATCCTTAATCCTAGTCCAAAATCTACAAACAAACATCATTGATTGGTGTTAAGTTTATAATGTCGAGAAGTTGAAGAACCTCTCTCTCCAATTGAAAAAGCATCATCCCAAAATCAACCTTCCCAATCTCATGCCCGACCATGTCATCACCATCAACCCATCAATCACATCGATCTAGTTTATACATGTCCCAAACTGTGAATCAAGCTTATCATGTCCAAAAAAATACCATCCTCATTTCATCATCACAAACTAAGATATTAGCCCAAGAAATACAAACATTGAAGCAACAACTGATGGACATTGAAAAGCGTAGAGCCAATACTTCAAAGCTTACAATTCATAAACCCATACTTCATAAACCCATACCCCCAAAAACTCAAAGTACCAACTCCCATCTTACAAAAAACATAAAAAACTAACCTCAACCAAACAACTCAAACCTAAACCAAATCCTAAATCAAACCTCATTTAACCAAACCCTAAATTAAAGCCCATTCAATTAAATCCCAAATCAAAATCCATTAAATTGAAACAAAAACTACCAACATATTAAATACTTCTAGGTGGTCCATAATTCATCTAGATTCCTCCATTCTCAAGGAATATAATTTCTTCCTTAATAAAATCTTATTCACTAAATATTTATCTTGATACATCTCACCAAACTTCTTCTATAGCTTACTTGTAGAGGTCTCTCTATGGACATTGGTCTAAACAAAGTTTTTCAAGCATAATTTGATTGGACCCTTGGCTTTATGGTCAATAACATCATATCTTGCATCCTCATATGGCTATGTAGGTCTTAGAAAATTCTTATCAAGAGAATTCCATAGATCTTGATCTATTAACAGATCATCCATCTTCAACTTGCACATCTCAATATTATTTCCAAAAAAATTATCCACCTCTATTCTCTGTAATGAAATTTCCATCTGAAAATTTTTGCAACGAGATAAAAAAGTATCTTCTACACAAGCTCCCACTCAAAAATGGATTAGTTCAAAAAACCCATAACTAAAACCAAAGGTGATTAGGCTATATGACACCATTGGTAAGGAAGCTAAGGTAGCGGGACAAATTCCTACACTAACCTTGAGAGGAGGGTTATGCAAAAATTTCCTTAGGTTCGTACAATAGTAATAGAAACTTAATATAAATAAACATAAGTAACATGTATACCACAACATAGTGACTTACGTGGGGAAAATCCTTTCAGGAGAAAACCCCACTCTAAAATTCACCCAATATATTATTCAAAAATCAATAACAAATTACAATATACTTGCAAAGAAAGCTTCTCATGGGAGTATAACCAACAAATATCCAAAGGTAACTCAACTTTTATCAAACTCTCAAAATACATCACAATGCATCTCATGCGCCTAATATATAGGTAATAAAAATATATGAAACCATCAAACGATATTACAAAACCATAGGCTAAAACCACCCTAAAATGACGCACAAAATATCCAACGTTGGACATATGACCTGATGATAAACGACCATGATTCATAATAATAAATAATATATGAAATTTTATTTTTAATGTGTTGCCCCCAAAAACCCCTACCAAGATGTACTGCACCCAAAAATCCCGCCAAGATGGATGACCCCATACCCCTAGCTAGTAATTAGAGCAGAGCTCGCAAGGGGGGTACCTCCCTACATCCCTGCATGCTCACATGTCAACAAAAACCTTTTTATCAGTAGTACATTTTGATTATTGCAAGATTGAGACACACTTTTCCTAAAATCAACTACAACATTCCTCTTGCCCTTCATGTACTCAATTTTAAAATTTTAATATCATAACATGCTTACCCACTTTTAGTTCATTCAATTTATTTGACCCAAGAAAAACTTCAAACTATTATGATCAAGCTTCACAATTTTTTTTTTCAAAAAGTAAATATTGTTTAAACCTTTACAGTGCATGCATCATTGCCAACATCTTATCATAAATGAAATATTCGTTCTCTAAATTTCTTAATTTTCTTCTCTCAAAAGCTATTGGATGTCCTCTTTAACTTAGGAAAACTCCAATACCTTCTCCATATGCATCACATTCAATAACAAAGGGAAATTAAAAATAAGGAATAGTAAGTACAAGGCATGAGCTCATTACTTCTTTCAACTTGTCAAAAGATTTTTTAACATCTTCAAACCATGCAAAAGCCCATGTCTTTATCAAATTAGTCAACCTAATAATCAATCGAGATGTTCCTTTTACAAACCTCTTGTAGTAACAATATAGTCCTAAGAAATAGAATTGCTTAGAGATTTTATCGATCTACCTAAATATCCTTGGAGCTTATAACATGGCCTAGATAAAAAATATATACTCCAAACCAAACTCTCATTTGGATAACTTAGCAAAGAAAGAGCACTGCTCCAAATACTCATAATGGTATCTAATTTTTTCAAATTTTCCTCCCAAGTTTTACTATATATCAAGATATCATCAAAGAACGCTAATAAAAAAAAATGAGTTGCTTACTAAATACATAACTAAATGATTTAAAAGTAGTTGGAGCATTAGTGACACCAAAGGGCATGACCAAAAAATTAAAATGTTTGTAATGACACTTTAAATGTCTTCTCAACATCTTTATCTCTCACGTGGATTTGATAGTATCATAAACTCAAATTCATTTTTGAATAAGTACATAGCTCCATGTAATTCATCTATGAGCTCATCTATCCTTGTAATAATATATCTATTCACGGTGGTCTTCTTGTTCAAGGCCCTATAATCAATTCACATTCACATGAGGCCACCCTTCTTCACAATAACTAATAAAGATGCACACGGACTAGAGCTATGTCTTATGAAGTCCATGTCAAGAAATTCTTTGGTAGCATTCATATTCTCCTCTTTATACCCTCTTGGATGATGGTATGGTGTAGTTATGTTATGGTGTAGTTATAATAGGTTTATCCCCTTCTTCTAAATCTATAACATGTTGAAATCCTTTCTCTAATGGTAGTCCCAGAGGTGTGTCATTTAAAACTACACTATGCCTCCATATATTTTTGTATATCAACATGATGAGTACCTTTCTTTCTTGGTGGAAACTTTATCAAAAGAAACGAGTGATTTTCTTCTCACAATACTTGGCCTCTAGGGTAATCCTGCAATAATAGGTTACAAACTTGGGACATCCTAATTTTTTCTTGAAATCACATAAATTTTAGAAACATAAATATTTCAGCTTTGAGAGGGTTCATTTGAAGGATTTTAATTGAAGAGAGTTAAATCAAATGCTCTTAGATCCAACCTCCTTAGATAGAACCCCTCTAATCTTAAATCATACCTACAATATAGTCTCCTCCACCGATGAAAATATTGTCAAGAAACCACTTTTACTTCACCTTTTGCGGGGTTGAATGAGTTCATTTAGAATTTATACGCTGTAAGTATGTAGCCCTTATTATAATCTTTCCAAAAACTATATTTTTGAATAGATTTAGTTTTATTAATATATTTATCTTTAATTTCTTGTCAACATAGGTTTTTCAATAAACATTAAGGTCTTCGCTTCACTCATGAAAAAATAGAAAAATAGAAAAATAAATCTAAAAACCACCTATTCTCTGGGCATTGATATCCTCATTTCAACATAAAAAGAAGTTAATTCAAATGCATGCAAAAAACTTTATGCATAATGACATACACATATGTCCAAATTATAATTACTCTAACTTAAAAATTTACTAAAAATATATATATGCAACAAAAGATTATGAAAAATATTCATGGTGTAACAAATTTATATTTTAAAATTCAGAATTTAATTCTTTCTCTAAAAATGTTATGCATGACAACATTAATGTCACTTTTGAAAAATATTTGTTATTATAGAAAACAATTTATTAAAAGTTACGTAAAAATATTCATAATTTATTTCTTGTGTGTGTGTGTGTGCGCGCGTGCGCGCACGCACATATATATATATATATATATATATATATA